>SAYR01062471.1:1275202-1375294 GCA_004382745.1 Argopecten irradians irradians | reverse complement strand
AGTCAAGCTTTTAAAACAGAAGAAAAAAAGAAAGGAAAAATTATTCTAAAATAACATTCAACAACTTGTTAACAATGAGAAAACATAATATATCTAATTAATCAAGTTGAAGTTTATAATTTTTGCGAGAGGAAAATTCAACGATTTTGCTTAATTACAATCAAATATGTAAATTCTAGTTAAAGATCCACTCACACTGTTGTAAATGCATCAGGAAAAAAGAACTTATATTACAGGAAAGATACATTTATAAGTCGTTGAATATCATTTATATTTAATAGATAAATAACTATCAAAGCCAGTTTGTAATTATATAAAATAATTTGAGTACAGAAATGTATACAAGGATAACATATTAAGTGTTAACATCTTCTAACCCCTAAATTAGTTACAAGTTAATGGACAGATGTTATAAATACTTCCGAGTACAGTGATACTATATTTACAATAATCTACATGGACAGGGAATAGGTTTTGGGGATTCCCTCCACCTTTGTCATGTAAACATTACCCTTGTTTTCTTTTTTACCAACTCTTTCCTGTCATTGCATATCTCAAAAAGCAACCTCTCTTGCAGTAGGTAATCGATTGTGATGTCATTTTTTGGAGAATGAAACTCGTGTTGTTTCTCAGAAAAGTATGACATTAGAGCTTGCAACACATCAACAGGAGGAGATAACTGTAAATATCCAAATACAAAATAACATTGATACAGTCACATGATCGTTTGTAAAAACTGGCAGATGAAAAACAAATGGAACAATTGGGTCAAATACTTCCATAACATTCTTTGGGCCTCTTGTTTGAAATAAAATTTGTTGAAAGAAATTGAAAATGATCCTGACATGATCCTGACAAAGTGACACCATATATAATTAATTTTACCATTGTCAAGGTAGTCAGATGACCGTTAAGGCCCTTTGGGCCTCTTGTTAGAGATGTTATGAAGTATTTGACCAATGTTCCATTTGTTTTTCATCTGCCAGTTTTACAAACGATCATGTGACTGTATCAATGTTATTTTGTATTTGGATATTTACAGTTATCTCCTCCTGTTGATGTGTTTGCAAGCTTAATGTCATACTTTTCTGAGAAAACAACACGAGTTTCATTCTCAAAATAATGACATCACAATCGATACCTACCTGCAAGAGAGGTTGCTTTGAGATATGCAATGACAGGAAAGAGTTGGTAAAAAAGAAAACATAGGGTAATGTTTACATGACAAAGGTGGAGGGAATCCCCAAAACCTATTCCCTGTCCATGTAGATTATTGTAAATATAGTATCACTGTACTCGGAAGTATTTATAACATCTGCTCCATTAACTGTAACTTAATTTAGGGGTTAGAAGATTGTTAACACTTAAATGTTATCCTTGTATAATTCTGTATCAAATTATTTATATAATTACAAATGGCTTTGATAGTTATTTATCTATTTAAATATAAATGATAATTCAACGACTTATAAATGTATACTTTCTGTAATATAAGTTCTTTTTTCCTGATGATTTACAACAGTGTGAGTGGAATCTTTAACTAGAATTTACATATTTGATTGTAATATAGCAAATCGTTGAATTTCTCTGCAAAATTATAAACTTCAACTTGATTTAATTAATAATTATTAGTTTCTCATTGTTAACAAGTTGTTGAATGTTATTTTAGATAATTTTCCTTTCTTTTTTCTGTTTTAAAAAGCTTGATGAATGAAATGATGATGTGACATTTGAAGGTTTTTTCATTCCTTTGTAAGTGAGCAAATACAAGTGTGAACCAGTTTTTCTAGGTATGTACATCCAGTTACTCTCTTCTACACATACATTAAAAAGTTTATTCTCTCAAATGGACATTTGTCTTGTTTCTTTGTTAAACAAATCCATCGAGGTGTTAACTGGACCAGAGATGTCTGTTTTGAGCTGGCTTCTCGACAAGAGTGGGACTTATGGAATCGTTCAGGCCTCGGTGTTAGCGCCGGTGTCGTTGGAAAGGACCAATTATTGGGCAAGTTTTGAAATGCTGCTATCCCTAATGACTGACCATGATTTCTAAAATAATTTGAAATTGCAAGTATTGTGATGGGTATGGACAATCATTATAAGGGAGTAAATGCTGGATTTTGAAAATTTCAGAAAATCAAGAGAAATGGGCAGCTTAAGGTTTCAGTGCAAGGGATGAAATACTGTTATCCATCACAAATGACATTGATTTCTACAATGTATGTAACAAATATGAGTTAGAATTGTTGTCATAGGTATGGCCCATTATCAACAGGAGAAAATGCAGGATTTTAAGAATTTCAAAAGGACCAATGGACAGAAATGGCCAGGTAAAAGTTTTGGTGCCAGTCGGGCGCCCTGCTGGGTGTATTTGATGTATTTCCCTTTACTACCTTGTATATTGCCCTAATGTCCATATGTTACCAATGCAAAGACGTTGATTGGCATTTGACAGATCCCTTCAGTAATTTATGTGAAAAAGCGGTAACTATCAAAATCGAAGATGGCGGCAGGTCGGCCATATTGTTGACCGATCAGTTACAAAATGCAATATGCACAACTAGGGTCCTAGGGGAACCTACATGTGAAATTTGAGAAGGATCCCTTCAGTACTTTCTGACAAAAAGCTTTAACAAACCCTTATTATATAAATCCAAGATGAGGGCTATCGGCCATCTTATTGACTGATCTGTCTCAAAATGCAATTGCACAACTATCTAAAACAAGAGATCCCAGCGAGGTCTTGGCACCTACCAAAGAATGATTTAAGTCTGACATTTGAAAGAGGGATTTTTTATCTGCTTTTGAAACTTTTTCCAACACACTAAAAATAAAATTTAAGTCCGATCACTTCAGTACTTTCTGAGAAATAGCTGTACCAAACTTCAATTATCAAAATCCAAGATGGCGGCCTGTTGGCCATCTTATTCACCGATCAGTCCAAAAATGTAGCTATAGGGCCCAAGGGAAACCTGCATCTATAATTTGAAACAGGTGCCTTCATTACTTTCTCCGAAATAGCGATAACAAACTTCAATATCAAAATATAAGATGGCAGCCTATCAACCATCTTGTTAAACAATCGGTCCCAAAATGCAATATGCACTAACTATCAAAATCCAAGATGGCTGTCTGACGGCCATCTTGTTGATCGATCGGTGAGAAAACAATATGCACAACTAGGTCTCTAAGGGAACCTACACATGAAATTTGAGAATGATCCATTCAAGACTTTCTGAGAAATAGGATAACAAACTTTAACTATCAAAATCCAAGATGGCTGTTTGGCGGCCATCTTGTTGACCGATCGGTCCCAAAACGCAATATGCACAACTAGGTCCCTAGGGGAACCTACACATGAAATTTGAGAATGATGCATTAAGCACTTTCTGAAAAAAAGCGATTACAATCTTTAACTATCAATATCCAAGATGGCTGCCTGGCGGCCATGTTGTTGACCGATCGGTCCCAAAATGCAATATGCCGACTAGGGTCCTAAGGAAACCTACAAATGAAATTTGAGAATGATCCATTCAGGACTTTTTTGAGAAATAGCGATCACAAACTTTTTATTAAAATCCAAGATGGCTGCCTGGCGGTCGTTTTGTTGAGTGATCAGTCCCCAATCGCAATATGCACAACTAGGGCCCTAGGGGAACCTACACATGAAATTTGAGAATGATCCATTCTCAACTTTTTAAGAAATAGCGATAACGAACTTTAACTATCAAAAACCAGATGGCGGCCTGGCGGCCATCTTGTTGACCGATCGGTCCCAAAAAGCAATATGCACAACTAGGTCCCTAGGGGAACCTACACATGCAATTTGAGAATGATGCATTAAGCACTTTCTGAGAAAAAGCGATAACAATCTTTAACTATCAAAATCCAAGATGGCTGCCTGGCGGCCATGTTGTTGACCGATCGGTTCCAAAACGCAATATGCACAACTAGGTCTCTAGGGAAACCTACATATGAAATTTGAGAATGATCCATTCAGGACTTTTTGAGAAATAGCGATAACAAACTTTAACTATTAAAATCCAAGAAGGCTGCCTTGCGGTCGTCTTGTTGAGTGATCAGTCCCCAATCTCAATATGCACAGTTAGGGCCCTAGGGGAACCTACACATGGAATTTGAGAATGACCCATTCACAACTTTCTAAGAAATATCGATGTTACGAACTTTAACTATCAAAATCCAAGATGGCTGCCTGGCGGCCATCTTGTTGATCGATCGGTCCCAAAACGCAATATGCACAACAAGGTCCCTAGGGGAACCTACACATGAAATTTGAGAATGATCCATTCACAACTTTCTAAGAAATAGTGATAACGAACTTTAACTATCAAAATCCAAGATGGCTTTTTGAGAAATAGCGATAACAAGAATTGTTAACGAACGGACGGACGGACGACGGACGAAAAGCGATTTGAATATCTGATGATGGTGGGCTAAAAATAAACCGATCAAAGTGCCAAGGCCACTTATAGATGCTGTGAATGAAGGACTCAAACAAAGGAATAAAACAATGGGTTTATCATTTTATAATTTATATTAAATTTAGTTAACATGTTGTAGAACATTGTATTTGTATAATGTACAATGTTGAATTTTGGAGTTAAACAAAAGATATTTATTATTTTATTATTATCAAAGTTGATTCAACCACCATAAGTTAAATAGGTGGTTTTTTCCTGAAATGACTGAAATATGTTTTATATATTAAAATTTCTTATATCTGAAATAAGTAGATTTATTAAACCAATAAATCTGGTAAAAATCTGAGTTCTATTTTCTTTTAATACATGTAAGTAATCTATATACACATATTAATTACTGAAATAATCAATTTGATCAATGTCTCTTTAAAAGAAAAGAAGAAAATAAGTTAATAGATTTCCGGATTATGTAGTGATTTCCTTGTTAGAAAGACTAACAAGGCTGCTTGCAAGTGTATCACTTTGCTTTGCCGACTTTTGACTTAAACAGTTATAAATCATGGCCAGATACTTTTGTCAAATAAAAAGTCATCATTTGGTTACCTATTACAACAATCCTTTGATGTTATGAAACATTGCTACAAATATATTGTGTATGTTTGAACAAGTCTTTCACTACGGTAATATAGTAATGACGTTTAAAGGGAGGAAACTCGAGCTTTCACATCTCTAGAAGGAAGAGAGCGTTGTAATTTCATCAGCTATAATTCGGATTACTACGGTATTATAGCAGTGAACATTACGACCGTACATGTTTTCAGAAGAAAAAAAAAGATGGAATTAATGTTGATTAGAGATTGACACCTCATGTATAATTTCTCTATGTATTTGTTTGATTTGATCTTAAAGTGAATAGTCGGGCAAAGAAAACCAGTCTAAATGCGTTCATTGGCCTTCCAAAAGTTCTCACATATTAATACGACGGTCAAGTTCTGCTTAGTTTCCCAGTTCTGACAATTAAAGTAAAGAAAAGTTGAAAGCATTGAAAGCGAGGCTGCGTGGGAATGTAACGTTTTAGAATTTCCATTTAATTTCTTCGTACGCAGACAGATTTTGACGAGAGATTTTTTATTTTTCCATTTCATAATAAGTTATACTGGATACATTCACACCATTTTACCGACTTAAGCCATCCTTGCCCGACTGTTCACTTTAAATGAGCTACACGATGTTTCAATAGAGATTCTACAAAGTACGGGTCATGACACCTCCAAAGGAGATTGTGGATGAACACAGTTATAGGTACTGTTTACCACCACAAGCGTAGATTTTGTGATTTTGGCTTGGTTTTTGAGGTACCCATTAGAGGCAAGACGACAATTCGACTGGACAGGGAAATGTCTACATAGCATATTTTTCGTAAATTTCCCGATTCATCAAGCCATAACTTCGTCAATACTTGGCCAATTTTGTTCATCAAGCACTCGATGGAAACAAGGATTCATATACGTCCTTGATGGAAAGATAAATTATTTCTCCTTAAGGTAAGATATGCGTCAATGGTGTATAGAACCCATTTATTAAGATAATCACGGATTTAGAAAAAATAGGTCCATTTGTCTCGACCGCCGAGTTCATACCCTTGATACTATAATATAATATGTATACTGTCAGTTAAAAAATCGTGCCAGGTCCCTGTGGTTGGACACATGTAAAAAGCAAAGAATTTTCGTCAATGGTTAAATCATTGTTGCCTTAAAGTAATAGTTCTGTTGTATTAGGATGATTTAGGACAGCAAAGGAACGATTACGAAGATCGGAAAAAAGTCTGCAATGTAATAAAAAATGTTCGTTATTTTCATCAACTTGACAGTAGGAGCAAAGCGGACTGTTTATTAGATTCCTACGGAGCAAATAATACTTAAGTGAACTGCACTCCATCCTCAGTCTCGCATGGTGAATCTGATCCAATCTAATGCCGATAAGATAATATGGTGGGACTTGGAATTTTTGTGCGTTTAAATTAGTTTTAAGTTTTGTTATTGAGGGACTGATTTTGATTTCATCAGGAAGTGCATTCCAAAGATTTATTGCATATGGCAGAAAGGATTTCATGAAAAGGCTTGTGCGACAGGAGACCATGAACTATTTTATGAAAGTGGATTATCTTGTGATGTTTACGTCATTGCTCTAGGGGAAGCCAGCCTGTGTCGAGATATAGTTTTACCCTACTAGCAAGACTAGTTCCACCAGTAACTATCCGTGCTGCTCTTCTAACATATCTGATTGCGTTTTGGTAAGGTTGTCCCATATTATGTCGCCATATTCAAAAATTGGGCGAATCAGAGAAAAATACAGAGATTGAAGGGATGCACGATCTAAAGTGAACTTAAATTACGTAACATGTTTAGTTTGGGTGAAATTTTAGATTTGAGGTAATTGATGAATTCTTGATACACTGGTTTTATGTAATATGAACGGTATATTCTATTGTAAACCAGGGAATTATAAGTGTATACAACATTGTACAACAATCACATGATGGTCCATCGCTAACTTACCTGTGGACTGATATATGTAAATCTGACGTGTGCTAATCAACAAAACGTGACAGGTCACTAAACACCTTTCTGACGTAATCCGGTAACCCCCCTAATTAGCCAGGGTTGACCACTGCAGTATACAGTTAAAGAGATTAACGCAGCATGACATTGGCTATTGGGAAGTATTCTGATTTTGATACTTGATATCTGCTATTTGAAACAGACATAGACATCTTCAGTCTCATTTTCTTTTCAAGCAAAGACACCAATGAATGAACTTGAGCGAAATATAAACAAGTCGTCGGATGTAAGTTGTATTATATGAAAGCTGCATGTATTTCGTCAAAAAATAGATGGATCTAAAAATATCACTCCTGCTAAATTATAAATATTTGTAATATGACGGTTCTCAAAACTTGGTACACTGTATATAGAATTAAATCAGCTAAATCACAGTAGAATTACTGCCGTTCTATCATAAGATTGCACGATTGTGTTACAGTACTAGTGTATCGACTCACTGTAGTAGATTACATCGCTACATGTTACAGGTGAAGTGTCTATGTAACACGCATTGTGATTGGTTGAGTTGATCTAAAAATAGAAGAGAAAAACGTGTGTACACAATTATTTAGCCTGCCATGCTTGGTTTCATTTTCTTCTGATATTCAACGAATTTAACAACTTCTTCACTGACCTTTGTTGGTGTCATGATAGGCCGAACACGAAGCAGAGAACCATGCTGTTCCTCGTACAACTTTGCGATGTTTCGACCGGTGGATTTACAAACGCCGACCGCTTTAGATATATTTCCATATGACACCCCATCATTTTCACTACTGTACCCTTTTGCGTACTTTTAGATCGGTTCGTGGCTTTGACATGTCGACGTATGATCGGTTGAGGACTGCTTCTAATTTTGGCTGTGATCGGTTGAACCGCTTCTAATTTTGGCGCAATTTTAGCGAGAGATTAAAATACGTTAGTAACGTAACGTTACACATGTGTACCGGTAACTTATAAATGCACGCGTAGACAGCTTGGCGATCGACGATTTTTAGTACTTCCACACTTCATTAATTTCAGTATAAAGTTCAAATTAAGAGTTTAATTAACATTTTAATATATACCTTACATATAATTTTGAAACTGAACAGTTTGTTGTTAGCAGGTATACTTTCTTCTTGACCTTCTATTAACGTGACCAGTATTATTTATGTTTTAAATCAATATTGATGTATTCTTCTACAGCTAGTATTAACCTGATATGTGCTGTATATCTCTTTCCATGTTTTTATTTTTTCACATATTTATTCTATATATTACAACAGGCATATTTCAGGAAACTCTGTCAGTCAAGTCGTTACATGTGCTAGGTGTTACTACGGAAAAAACACCCGGGATCAAAACAGTCATGTATTTACAGCGCGAATTCTATATATCAGCGATTATTTATTTTACGGCGCGTAATAGTTGTATTTTACAAATATTAATTTTTCAGATGTTTATCTATTTGAACATTCTGTAATTTTTTCGACGGTACTTAGAACGTCCCGATGCACAAATAGGGGCTATTTTTAAACTGGGGTGTATTCCGCGGATGTAGAATTAGGTTGTGTAATGCTTATACCACACTTTCAGCCAAATTTCACAATGCGTGTTACATAGACACTTCATCTGTACCATGTAGCGATGTAATCTACTACAGTGAGTCGATACACTAGTACCTGTAACACAATCGTGCAATCTTATGATAGAACGGCAGTAAATGACAAAACATATATACTGGTAATTAAACCATGTATTACGCATGTGCATTCACATAAATAGATGCTCCCCTGACCAGAGCATAAATGATATTCATCATTTGAACATAATTGGTGTTTAATCGTGTATATATATGTCTAACTTAAACAGAAAATATATAAAATAATTTATTTGCCCTTTGGTGCATGCGCAATCAGTACTTCATTCCATATAGGATATAGTGCCACGGATTTTTTTCGGGATGCAAATAATTATTTTTCATATGTTAAACTTGAAGTAAAATTAGAAGCTCCACCTTTTCAATGGTGATAATGGTGTAAAGTAAGTATTTTTTGTAACCGAAGAAAAATACTAAATCGTGTGCTCCTGTTTTAGATAGTGAAAAAACACCATTTGTCAGCGGTGGAGCATCTTTAAGTCACACGATCAATTTCAGACATAACGCAAAAACAATTCTGTTTAAAATAATATCTTATTCGTATGGACAGGTTTTATGAAAAATGGGTTTGACCAGTAGACATTAGACGACCCAAATCGGGTTTTGGATAACATAAAAAGTATAATATAATAAGTTTTATTTCATAAGATACTGATATAGACTTACAGCTATTCGTGTGTGTCCCAGGCCTAAACGTATATATACTCAGTTATCAGTGCCATGCGATAGCTGGCCAGGTCTGTACATAATGGTTTCTCGTTGTTGTGTAATGGTATGTGGTCATTAGCGTTGGTTCCTTGAAGATTCTTATTGTAAGTGTGTTCTGTGTTCTTGTGGCACTGATGATCGTAGAATGGAATGGAATATGGCTGCTGGTCGAAAACTTGTTGTTGATGTGTTGTTTGTAGCTGGTGATCATTTAGTGGAGTAGCTCCGCGAAGTGTCCAATGGTCTGGTATTCATAAAGTGGTGCCCTTCTGCTTAATCCAGGTCCCATCGCACGTCACAGCGCCAGTAGAACACAGAACACACTTACAATAAGAATCTTCAAGGAACCAACGCTAATGACCACATACCATTACACAACAACGAGAAACCATTATGTACAGACCTGGCCAGCTATCGCATGGCACTGATAACTGAGTATATATACGTTTAGGCCTGGGACACACACGAATAGCTGTAAGTCTATATCAGTAGCAGAATAAAATGTGAACAAAAACATCAGAGTCAATCATCATTTCAACGACAATTCTCAACGTTGTACGGACCCAACAAACGAAGATTACATATACCTGATGGCCACCTATACAACAGCTAAATAATACAACTTTACAAAACAAGATTCAAAAACCATTTTATCATAAAAGATTATATACGTCCTTGATATAATATTCATGTACATGTATATGTGGTTTCAACCACCGCAGCTATACAACGAACATGGATTATTATGAACATTTTATTGTGTTTAATTATGCAGTAATCGCGCAAAGTTTATTTATCTATTCTATGACAGGTACATCAATATATGTATGGTATTAATCACAGGGATCTGAGAATTAGTTACAGATTATATAATCATGGACCCACCAGACACAGGGATCTGAGAATTAGTTACAGATTATATAATCATGGATCCATCAGACACAGGGATCTGAGAATTAGTTACAGATTATATAATCATGGACCCACCAGACACAGGGATCTGAGAATTAGTTACAGATTATATAATCATGGATCCATCAGAGTGCCGTAAGACCATTTTAAGACGTTTTAGAGGTCTAGATAAAAAACCCCGATAAAAATCATACTCTAACTGGTACAATATACGAGAAGGGTGGAAAGCCTTAGACTTCAAATTTCTAACCCGCCCATCTTTAGCGGCTATAATAACACATTGCTAGTATATCGTCATAAAACGGTTACTACCGTTGGAAAGAGCGATAATTTTCCTTTCAAAATCATCCTGTACATCTATACAAAGTGCCGTCATTAAGACGATATAAGCCCCATTATGACAAACACCTTGAACAGCAGCTAATTAAAATTCATCCTGGCGGTGTAGCCGTAGTCCGCTAAACCTTCCTATATTATTAGGCTTTAGGCAAAAAAAAAAAAAAAACCTAATAATATAGGCAGGTTTTGCGGACTAGTGTAGCCGATACAGTATGCATGAGAGAGGCTTCGGCTTTTTGCAATCTCATTAGTCGGCTATAAAAAGTCCACGGTTGTATATGTTTGAATAGTAACGGCGAAATCCATATATAGATGTACAACGTCCCGAAAAGATATCCAGGGGCGTAGGAAGCGGGCAACTGCCCCCCCCCCCCCCCGTTCCCCAGGACGGGGGGGCAAACATGTATTTTTGCCCCCCCCCCCCCATTTTCGCCGACTGAAATGTTCTAAAAATGCATATTTGAAAGAAAAATGGGTCCTCCTGCACATTTTTCGTTCTTCATTCTAAAAAATTTTCCGCTGCGCGGCGCATTTCCTAAAACGTTCAAGCACATAATGTTCAAACTTTTAATAGCAGAAATTCAATACACATCAACTACACAGAAAATGTCCATTAAGGGATTTTACGTACTTCATTTGTATTTCAAAAAATGTCTCTTAAAAGATTATACTTTGCTTATATGTCTTAGCAAGACAATAATTCATTATTATTTTTGAGTTCAGATCGAGCAGGGGTTGCATAATGAGTATAACGACACTATTATCACAATTATCATATCTAAATGCATGTTACTTTAAATCGAAAAAATTAACATGGTAAGAACGCTTTAAAATCATAAAATACATCGTAAAACTCATCTCAGCCATTCTAATCGTAATTTTTTTCTCGGGGGGACCCCCGGACCCCCAAACACCAAAATCTCGCGCCTTCGGGCGCTCATAAATTCATCCAAACGCATCGTAAAACTCATCTTAGCCAATCTAAATCGTAATATTTTTCCCGGGGAAACCCCGAACCCCCCAAAACACCAAAATCCGCGCTTGCAAAATTATCAAAACACATCGTAAAACTCACCTCAGCCATTCTAAATCGTAATATTTTTCCCGGGGTCGACCCCCAGAACCCCAAAATCTCGCGCCTTGCGGCGCTCCACAGCTAATTTGCGTATTCGCTAATTTTGGCCAATTTGCGTATTCGCTAATTTTCTTTTAGCGACCCCACTGTCAATAAATGTGTACAAGGATTATATTTAATGATATATAAAAAAGTATGTAAAGTATATATGGTTGTGTGTTGAATTAATTCCTCCTGTAGGTGCGGGGGGGGGGGGGTTCAAAATATTGAGGACCTTTGCCCCCCCCCCCCCCCCCATTACGTTTCATCTTCCTACCTGTTACCTCTTCTTAGACACCGTTGTTAGCTGGTTCGAGCTAGTTGTGGCGCGTTTTATTCATTTAATAAATAGTTGTCCGGTTGTGCCATATAAAAACTGGGGTAAAACTTGCATGGTACTGAATTCCAGTGAGTGTAATCAAGGAGGTAGATAAGAAATCATTGGTCTAATTAACCAAAAAATATTAGTATATATAGAATTATTACTTTTGCTTTTTCTACATGAGCAATCAGTACTGGATTTTTTTCGGTGGATGCAATTTTAAAATTAGATTATTTTATCTTGGGTAAAATAAGAAGCTCGAACTTTTCAATGGTGGTAATGATTAAGTTCTTTACACTTGTAACCGAAGAAAATACTAATTCGTCTGCTCCTGATTTTGATAGAGAAAAATAACATTCGTCAGCGGTGGAGCTTTCTGTAATGCATTTTTATACCGTACGTAGTTACCTCCCCCTCATTGAGTTACTTCCCGCATTACGTGTCAGCGCCAGCCACGTCCTCAGCCGCCATTGTAGGAACGTGGATCGGTTAGCACAGCAGCCAAGATGAATATTTTTAGGCTTGCGGGGGATATGTCCCATTTATTAGCAATTTTATTGTTGCTACTTAAAATGTGGAAAACAAGATCTGTCGCAGGTAAGTTGGCACTTGAAATTCCAACACAATCATGACTTTACAAAGTTGTTTTGACCGGACATGCCTGACGTGGCCCTAAATAATAACCGACCGGCTGATCAGTATGATCAAACATTTTGTTGTTAATTGTAGGCTCATTTGTTGCCTTTATGTTCCGGATTCATCATTGAGTCACTTGTATTTTAATGAAATGTTACGAAGATGCCGTCTCTTGATTTAATTATGTTGTAAATAAAACGATATTTTGGTAATATAACTGTCGTTGACAGGTAAACAACCCACATAGTGTAACAGCAGGTTGCCAGTCACCGTTACCGATTTGGTAAAGCTGTTGTCTATGGTATGTGATTCAGTAGCTATTGAATACAGGAAAACAGATATTGAGATGAATGCTAAACAGCATGACAAAATTTAATTATTGGTGTCATATTTAACCCCCCCCTCCCACCTCGACAGGTTACATACAGTCTGCATTTTAATTATATTACGTGGCAAGCTGCTGCATAGTTGGTTAAAATGATTATTTGTACATGTAAGTGCTAAACAGACTGTTTCTTAAATGAAGTGATTTACATGTAAATTGTGTTATTAGGTTAGGAACCACAGTACCCCAGAAAGTCGAGACAGTCAGACGATCTTGCTTTACAGAGAAAAATATGATCGTTAATGATATGTTCTAAATTATATATAGAAAAAGTCAAACGGTTCAACAAGGCATTGACATCTGTTATTTTATCAAAAAAATCTTCCTGTTTACTGTTCCGTACAGACCTGTTGATCTATGTGACCACTCAGAAGATTATAAAAACTCACATGTTTTGGTTAAATTCAGTCATGTAGTCATTATTTAGGTTTAGGAATATCAGAACAATATAAAAGTGCTCATAAGGGTTAAAAGAATGACGTATTGATTAGTGGTGTATCGATAACCACAAACATAAATTAAATCGAGTCTGACTAGACATTGATTCGATGATCGATATGCCTATGAAAAATTAGTTAATTTTTTTTTATTGAAATGTTATTGTTAATGTGTTGCAAATGATCGTATACATACGTTTGTATTCAATGTTTTTGTGTTGAAAAAACCCAACATGAAACTCATTTTTCGTGTGATGTTCTTTGTCGCTTCACTTCAAGTCGACATTAAAGCGTGTTACAATCCTTACATAATCATGGTCAGTGCAGTGTTTTGAATGTAGGATAATTTACAGAGAGGTTGACAGCGCATTTATTCTGTCATTGCATATTACAGAGTTAGCTCCCTTGCGGGTAGGTATTGATTGTTACGTCATTATTTAATTTTGTGGACGCAATTTATGTCGTTTTCTCTCGCAAACACATTACACCACAATTAATACCTACCTGCAAAAAAAAAAGGGCAGATAACTATGTAAATATGCAAATACAGAATAGCACTATGACAAATGCATAAGTTGTCCATCGGGAGAAACACTTTCATTTTCACTTTTAGGTGAGTGCATGTTACCAGAGTCATAAAATAGACAGAAAAAAAAATTAAAGCTGCACTCTATCAGGAAAATACATATTATAATTCAAAATGCACAACCAAATTTGTTTGGATACAAGCGTTGTCAATTTGATTGTCTGCATAAGACCAGAAAGGTTATAGTTGCTGTGATTTATTGAAATACTTTTATTCATCGTATAAACGTCTTTCCTTTTCATTCAAGTTATTGTTTACTAACCAAAATAACATTATTTTATATTCATTGGTAAGATATATATTTTTTTGAAGTTTTTGGGAAGTCTGATATTAGCTTAAACTTCAATTATTTTTAGCATACATTTTTACCGACAATCGATTATCGATTGATGTTAGAAGACCGATAATCGATCTTCAACATTAGAGTGATTCCCAGCAATAGTATAAATCAGATGTTATATTTTCCGGATGCCCACAATTACAACAAGTGTACTATTATGTCTTCTCAAAATTGTTTGTGAAGAAAACAAGCAAGTGATTTGGGTTTCTTTGTTGATAACCAATTTGTTTGGTTGCTACATGTAAATGTGTGCTATGAGGCTGTATTGCTCATTTTGTGTAATGTTTACTTGATTGGAGAGCTACATTTTACCAGTGAGTTCTGTAACGTAAAGTATCCTGTATAGGGCCACCAACATAGTCTATTACATGTGAAAGGTGTATGTTGTTAAGTGTTTATTCAGGGCAAGAAAGTTATTTTGAAATCCACTTGCCCGAATTTAAGATTTTAGTCTAATTTTACCCAAAACAGGGTAATTAACATTACTGCCGTTCTATCATAAGATTGCACGATTGTGTTACAGTACTAGTGTATCGACTCACTGTAGTAGATTACATCGCTACATGGTACAGGTGAAGTGTCTATGTAACACGCATTGTGATTGGCTGAAGTGTGTATATAAATAAACGTTACACAATGCAACCTATTATGCTCGTGCCCCGAAACGTTATAGTTAGCGTCACGGTACGTAAAACTCTTCATTCATTCATTGCAACCTATTTCATTTCATTTCACTGCCCCGAAACGTTATATTTAGCGTCACGGTACGTAAAACTCTTCACTCCTGCAACCTATTTGTGCAATCGGGACGTTGTAAGTACGTCGAAACAATTACAAATGTTCATAGATAAACATCTGAAAAATTAATATTTGTAAAATAGAAGTTTTACGCTATAAAAATAAATAACGCTGATATATAGAATTCGCGCTGTAATATACATGACTGTTGGGTGGTTTTTTCCGTAGTACACCTAGCACATGTGACGAACTTGACTGACAGAGTTTCCTGAAATAGCTGTTGTAAATATATAAATAAGATGATTGAAAAAAAATCAAACATGGAAAGAGATAACACACAATCAGGTTATACTAGCTGTAGAAGAATACATAATATTGATTTAAACATGATAATACTGGTACCGTTAATGAATAAATATGAAGGTCAAGAAGAAAGTATCTGCTAAAACAACTGTTCAGTTTCATAATTATGGTAAGGTATATTTAAAATGTCAATTTAACTCTGAATTTGAACTTTATACTGAATAAAAAAGTGTGGAAGTACTAAAAATCGTCGATCGCCAAGCTGCCAACGCGTGCATATTATAAGTTACCGGTAAGATACATGTGTGTTTGCACATGTGTAACGTTACGTTACTATTTTAATCTCTCGCTAAAATTGCGCCAAAATTAGAAGCGGTTCAACCGATCACAGCCAAAATTAGAAGCAGTCCTCAACCGATCATATGTCGACATGTCAAAGCCACGAACCGATCTAAAAGTACGCGAAAGGGTAGTGAAAATGTACAATGATGGCATGGGGTGTCCTATGGAAATATATCTAAAGCGGCCGACGTTTGTAAATCCACCTGTCGGAAACATCGCAAAGTTGTGCGAGGAACAACATGGTTCTCTGCTTCCACGTGTTCGGTCTATCATGACACCAACAAAGGTCAGTGAAGAAGTTGTTAAATTATATCGGAAGAAAATGAGACCAAGCATGGCAGGCTAAAAAACCCAGCTTTATGTACTGTGCACACACGTTTTTCTCTTCTATTTTTAGATCAACTCAGCTAATCACAATGCGTGTTACATAGGCACTTCACCTGTAACATGTAGCGATGTAATCTACTACAGTGAGTCGATACACTAGTACTGTAACACAATCGTGCAATCTTATGATAGAACGGCAGTAAACCGGGGAAGTTTACACCAATTTTCACTTGCCCGGAAGCATATTTTACCAGTCTCGGCCCATCGGACCTGGGATATTTCTTGCCCTGTTAGTATTGTGATAATGCTTTGAAATTCATGTTTACAGTATAGAAACTAATAGTAGGATAACTTAATATGATTATAATGTTTATTTAAGATTAACAATATAAACTCATAAGTTGTTTGTATCTTTTGTTGCAGGTATATCAGGGAAAAGCCAGATTCTGTTTGCTATGGTATTTGCAACCCGGTACCTTGATCTATTTACATCCTTCATCTCCGTATATAACACAAGCATGAAGCTGTTTTTCATCGTATCCTCCTTCCTGACAGTGTATTTGATGTATTTCAAGTTCAAGGCCACGTATGATAGTAACCATGACACTTTCCGAGTCTTGTTTTTAATTGCACCTGTTGGAGGTCTGGCTTTCCTCGTCAACCATGAATTTTCACCTATGGAGGTAAATCATTTAAAATTGATTGACAGATGAAGTTTTCTTTTTATTATTGATTTTAAATTAATTTATTGTTACATTGTTACCTTATTCAAACAAAAGTGTCTGGATGCTAATTAAATAAAACCTACAAAAATCTGAAGGCACTGAAAGAGATAGACCCATTAAGTTTCTCAGTAGCAAATTTGGCCGGAGTAAATGGCTACATATTAAGTGATGGTAGTTTGTATTAATTGTTAATCATTATTATTAAAATTTCAAATGATTATTTCTGTACAGATTCTCTGGACATTTTCCATCTATCTCGAGTCTGTGGCCATCTTACCCCAGCTGTTTATGGTCAGTAAGACCGGTGAAGCTGAGACAATAACCAGCCATTACTTGTTTGCCTTGGGCTCCTACAGAGGGCTGTACCTCCTGAACTGGGTCTACCGATACTACTTTGACGGGTTCTTTGACCTGATTGCCGTTGTAGCGGGAGTTGTGCAAACCGTTCTTTATTGTGATTTCTTCTATTTGTATATCACAAAGGGTACGTCATTTTCTTTACAACTCAAACACAATGTTCCCATATCACGTCAATGTTCCCAAATCATGTCAATGTTCCCATATCATGTCAATGTTCCCATATCATGTCAATGTTCCCATATCTTGTCAATGTTCCCATATCATGCCAATGTTCCCAAATCATGTCAATGTTCCCAAATTACGTCAATGTTCTTATATCACGTCAGTAATACCATATCATGTCAATGTTCCCAAATCATGTCAATGTTCCCAAATCATGTCAATGTTCCCATATCATGTAAATGTTCCCAAATCATGTCAATGTTCCCACATCATGCCAATGTTCCCAAATCATGTCAATGTTCCCAAATCATGTCAATGTTCCCACATCATGTCAATAATCCCATATCATGTCAATAGTTAATGCAACTCTTTGACATCACCATATTTGATGCCAATTGATATCCTACTTACAATTTTGAATACAATTAAACTAGTATGAAGTTTTGATCCAGACAGAATGAATGAATATTTCACTTAAAACTATATTTATTTCAGGAAGTGTATATTTCTTTGCTAGGAAAAAAGATTTGAAAACTGTTTGGGTTGAGACAAGAGGGAAAACTCTTTACAATAAACAGGATTTTGTCAACCTTTTGCATGCCTCTTTAAGTTTCCAATCCAAATGTAATTGATAGGCTTTAAAAGTGTGCATCAGAGATATTGTGCCTCATTATGCTGCAAATATGTTGGATGCACACCTCCCATCTAGTCATGTCCAGTCATCAATTATTTTGATAAATTGCAAGTTATTCGGACAAAAACACTATTTGTAATATTCTTTTGGCCAAACCAATTGTACCGGTTTAGGTAAAGACTGCCTTTGAACTATTTCAGGCAAAGGATCACTACTGTTTACAAATAACGAGATTGTTTTCAAGGATGCCCCCTTGCTGGAAGTTTAAAAGGTTAGATTGCATTTTCAGTATCACCATTAATCTTGAAAGGGTTTTTTACTTGGTAAGGGCTGCCAGACTCCTTATTTATTTTGTCTAGAAGCTTGCATTTAGCTGTAGTAATTCAGAAATGAATAAAGTACTAAAAAGCTTGTCTGAATTGGTCACTAACACCTTCATTGAAATGGCAAGGATATTTTGGAAGGTTTGAAGTGACCTTGGCTGATTATAGCCAGAATAAGGACATTAAAACCCATTAATCAATTAAAGTTTGGGGATAATATTCAGGTCTAAGAAATTATAATCATCACTGGGAGCTATCCACTACATATATCAGCAATATATCAGAGCCTGTTTGAAGACAAATTTTATTTAATAACCCTTGTAATACTAAAAGAGCAATTCTACAAAACAGACCTGTACTGACTGGCCTGCTATCGAAAGACTGTAGAATGTTCTGAAGATTAAAAATTCTTTTGAAATGACTGTCAAAGACCGATAATTGGGCTGTATACTATTT
Organism: Argopecten irradians irradians; assembly: GCA_004382745.1. Lineage (NCBI taxonomy): Eukaryota > Metazoa > Mollusca > Bivalvia > Pectinida > Pectinidae > Argopecten > Argopecten irradians. The sequence goes on along the minus strand of SAYR01062471.1, from coordinate 1,356,455 downwards.
TTAATGAAGAGTACTTAAGATTTCCTTGGTACTTGTATCTATTTCTTGGACTGCATGGGGCTACAACAGACATGGGACACCAGTATTAACAAAACATTATCAATATAATCTGCTATTTTAATGCTGCAATTTGCACTGTACCTGTAATTTGCATAGGTGCTCTCGAAACTAAAGGTTAATTTAAGATTACATGTGCATATGCATTCAGATTTTTTTTTATTTGCATTTTGCATTTTGCTAATTTTTGCCTTAACACTGATGAATGATATGTTAATTTAAAAGATTTTTCTCTTGGTTTGAAATTAAATACTTTAATTCAAAACTTTTGTTTTTAAATTTTCATTAATGCAAATTTACTCCGGTATAAATAAGTTAAAAGCTTTTAAAGAATAGTCTATTGCTATCCTAAAAATACAAATTATGTAATTTTCAAAATAAAACTTGTATAAGGGGGGAAAATGCTTTGCATGTATGTTTTACTTTTGTTTGTGTGTCTGGGATTTCATGTTAATTGTTGGAGATTACTGCTGTTAATTTTAACAATATATTGTTATCTGGCATTTATAGACAAACTTCATAGCCATCTCAATGACCTTTTATGCATGAGCTTTCTTTACACTTAAATGCTGTCTTTCAAAATCTCTTTATGAACAATTAAATTAAATGCTTACTGTCAAAATCCTTTCAATATTTCACAACATTAAACAAGAACTAGTCTTCAATGTGTAAATCACATTTTTTCATGGCAGGACAACTTCTTTTTGGATAAAACATGGTCATTTTTTGTAATATCTAAAAAAAAAGTTGTTACTTCCGTGATTGGATCTTGTTTATATGTTTATTACAATTTCACTTGTATAGGAAAAGTGAAATTGGTTTTTTTTCATATATATATTTTTACATCTATTTTTTAAGCCCGGTGTGAATTTTCTTTCTGACATTGTCTCAACCCAAACAAGTTATGATATGTTTACATGAGTTGTATTGATGAAAGCGATATTGCTGGACTAATTTCCACCTTTTGTTTTACAGTAATGCGAGGCAAGAAGATATCTCTACCAGCATAAGCATTAAAGTTCAAATTAGAGGATCGAAGCTGACTGGGTGAAGGAATCTGTACTGCTCCAAGATTTGGCTACATTATATTAGGCAGATATATGAAGTCTTGTGACACTTTTAGTGGACATGTTTGTATTTAACATCAAGGAAAAAAGACCAAATTGATAAATAATGTGTATGTATATAGAACATAACATATATCAAGATATTTTCTTGGACTGGTTTATTTATTGAGTATTTGAAACAGTACAAAAGATTTTTCTAAAAGCTGGTGTGAAATTTTCAGTTTGTAACCAAAAGCAATGATTGCAGTCATTTTGTCTGTTAGACTTGAGATTGTCTATATGCAGTGAGAATGGTGCGTGAGACGTTCTGGTGTGTTTTGGTGCTGCTGAGGATAAAACAATAGAAATATTTTATTGTTCTATACAGCATTACTTAGTGTAGTAGATAGCTTGTGACATATTCAAAGAGATTTTGTCTCTCCTTGGTCATCTTACGAAATTTATTTGCAATATAAAGACAGAAAAAAATATTTAGTAATGTGCTTTAGATTTAGGATACACAGTGCATGAAAATGATAAAATTTGTTTAAATGCTTTTAGAAATGGTAAGACTGATAAAAAACTCTTTTTTTTCTTTCGAATACATACATTTGAAATCACTGAGAGAAAAATGGAGTGCTGACAAATTGAAAAGCACTTTTATATTTCACATTTACGATCATAAAAAGCGTTATTTCTTTAGCAGATTTTTAATCTCTAGTCAATTCACTGTTACTGATTCAATACTGACTTATATTTACGTAGTGTTAAAAGTGTACTTTACACATATGATAAAGATATAGAAAAATGAGTGTTATTTGGGGGAAAATAAAGTAAAGAGTATAATATATACCTTTCTGACATTGGTTTGGAAGTAAAGTTTAAGTTAATCATTGTACATAGGTTTGAAAACAATAAAATGTATTGTTTGTGATTCATGTGATGAGATTGTGTAAATGGTATGTAGGATATATCTGTATGGATGATTATAGCAAACAAGTACTTACACTTCTGCTGTTAAAAAACATAGGAAAAAAATAGTAATATGGAAATATTTTGATTGTGCTATTCACACATAGACCATAACTGAAGATTAACTCTTAGTAAACAATTTTAGTATTAAAACAGAATATTTTGGAAACATATTCTTCCATAGATGTTTGTGTTCAAATTTACCAGAACCATCATATCAGTATTTCATGAATGTGACGTTTTTACCCTATATATAGACACTTTGTATGATAATTTGAGAACTCCCAGTCTCTGTCACTACATGTCTATCGTTGTGTGTGTGTGGATGGAGAATGAGTATTACGCGAGAGAATGGCTAAAAGTGCCATATCATGGCCATGTAAATTATTTTTATCAATATGACTTTGATTTCAAATCATACTTTTTTCGTGAAAGCAATTGAATTTTATTGATGATGACATTTATCATTCTTCTCATTAACTTTTAATTAGGGTTATTTTTGTTATCAACTCTGTCTCTACTTAGCTGCAGGTGAAAATGGAAAAGATCTATGTAACATTGTATTTCTTAAGTTTCTTCATTTCATGCCTAACATTTACCTGCGTAGCAGAGGTTTTCCTATTGGTGAGATCAACCTCTATGATCTTCAAATTAGAATATCTGTTTTCTGATCAAATGTGATGTCAGTCTCCTTTTCTTTACCATCATACCAACTTTTCAATTTCGTAGAAATCCCTAGCAGTCCCATTAGAAATATAAATTCGGGACCATAAAAATTACCTGTGTAAATGGGCCAAAAATAAAGCATACATGCTACAAAGTTTTAAACTTGTTCTAGCCCTTATTCAAGTGTTGGTAAAGCGGTTGTTTGAACTGAAGGTAAAACTGACCAAAGCAGTGGACATGGTGTGTAAATGGTGATAGGTTTACAGTCTTTAGTGGTGAGTGTGGAATTATATAACCTCTTGCATGCTCTGTTGTATTATTATGCTTTTATAACCATGCATTATCACCGATTATCAGCACACTTCATTTATTCTGTTGTAAATGATGGCTTACTCATTTGTTGGAATAACAAGTTGTATCGAGCATTGGATGGTTCTGCTATGTGAAAGCATTCAAGAAGTACACATGGGTTCTGTACAGTTAAATAAATAACATTTTGCAGATATTTTGTTCCTTGTTTTTATTTATGTAAAACCACTTACGCTAGAGTTACTTCCCTTTGAATATGATAATGACAACAAATGTATTCTTCTTAAAGGCTCGTAACTACTTTTAATTTTTAAAATGTAAATGTTAAATGTAATGTAGGTACATAAAAGTTATTAACTTACCGTTCATACTACACTTATCGTCACCTTCTGAACAAATCAATTAAAATCAATTAAATGTTAATTTTCATAAGGCTGGTCATCTTATGTTTCTTGCCATGCCCTATTTACAGCACGTTAGTTGAATATCACTTCGCCAGACGGTAATGAATCTTAATTGTTAACAATGATTACAGAGCTAGGGGACCTTGAATTTATTTGGCGTTGTAACCTCATCTTCAGCCATCAGTAATCATTTTCTTCTGTTATTGTTGTTTATAAAGAAATGTTTTGTTTCGGAAAGAATGATGATGTCATCACATTGATAATCATTATTCCTTTTCATGTCGAATCGGAAGAGAGAAAAGATTTTCAATGCAAAGCTTCTGGTGGGGATGTGCATTCACTATTACAGGCAATTGAATTATAAACAGTAAAACAATGATAACACCACAGTCGTTATGTATACATGTATATAGTATTACGTGAGAAGTAAAGATAATAACGACTGACTAGTTCCCATTCAAGGAAGCTCTTTATAAAGATAGATAGAAAAGGGAAAATAACATCATCTGTTTTGGAATTAAAGAACAAACAAGCAACAAAGGAAGCGAAAGAAAAAGAAAGGATGAGAAAACGATAGAGATATCTTGTCAGCTTGTAAACTTAACAAGGAACTGCTTGACAGTATCACTAAAGTGGTACGTCAAGGGAAATTAAGAAGCCTGAAAGCGATGCCAAAGAAAATGAAGATGCAAAACCAAGGTCAATATTGGTTTCATTTGGATCAATAGAGGATAAAAAGCTCTTCTTTAAAAATATAAGGGAGCTGCAAACAACTAAGGAATACAAATCAGTTAGGATCAGCAACGACCTAACGAAAACTGAAAGGGAAAATGAAGCAAAACTAAGAGACGATGCAAATCGCATGAACACAGAAAAATCTCAGTCGGGGAAATATGTATTTCGAGTAAGGGGCCCACCTTGGGACAGAAAAATTGTCCGGCAAATAAAGAAAGGAACCTAAAATCAGGCAAAAAATACAACACAAACTCTCAGGACCGCTTAAAAGTATTCTACACAAATGCTGAAAGTCTACCTAATAAATTTGAGGAATTAAAGCTTAGGCAATTTGGAATCGAAGCCGATATAATAGGAGTTACAGAGATGTATCCAAAAAACTGCAGATATCTACCAAACAGAACAGAATATCATATCCCAGGGTATGACTTATTTATGAACGAAAATGCATTACATTGTCATAGAGGGGTTGGTATATACACAAAGGAAACACTGAAAGGAGTAGAAGTAAACATAGGAAATACATTCAAGGAAAGCGTATGGGTGAAAATCAATCTTGCTGATAAAAACTGCTTACTGATAGGATGTCTGTATAAAAGTCCGAATTCGAGTCCTGAAAACGTAGAGGAGATTAACAAGCTCATCACATCTGTATCATCTGACCCAGAGTACAGTCATCTGTTATTAGTTGGCGATATCAACATGCCGAAAATTAATTGGAATACCTGGTCGTAAAACCACGACAAGGAAGGAGAGAACTTTGTCGAATGTTTGAGAGACAACTACCTCTATCAGCATGTCAAAGAATATACAAGAGAAAGGAAGGGAACAGAACCGAGTATCTTAGATCTTGTTATAACTAACGAAGATGAAATGATAAGAGATATTGCTTATGAAAGTCCAATTGGAAGCAGTGATCATTTGGTACTTGTCTTCACTTTTTTTCTGTAAATCTCTAAAGACTTTAAATCAAAAGCCACGCCTAAAATATAGTAAAGGCGATTATACCAGTATGCGAGAAGATATGCCAGAGGACTGGTCAGACATACTCCACGGAGATATTTCTGAAGTGTACAAAAAATTTACTAATCTAATTATTGAGAAAGTAAATAAGTTTATTCCAAAACACAAACCTCGCCTCTACCAAGGAGATCAAAAAGATAGGACACCATTAAAAGAGGTAATTTTGAAGAAGATTAGGAAAAAACATAGAGCATGGCAACGGTATATGGAGACCAGAACCGAAGAAAAAATCAAAGAATACGCAAGAATCAGAAATCAGCTTAAGTGGGAGATAAGAAAATCCAAAAGAGAGTTAGAAAGAAAAATAGCAGAAGACATCAAAGAACAACCTAAGAAATTTTGGAAATATGTCAACTCAAAAAGAAAAGTTAAAACAGGCATTTCCGACCTCAAGGGCCTAGATGGAGATCTCCAGAAAATTGCTGTGAGAGACAAGGACAAAGCAGAAGTACTTGCTAATTTTTTTAGTAGTGTTTTTACCCAAGAACCACCAGGAGGCTTACCAGACTTCCAAGAAAGAGACATTAGTTATCAATTTGAGGAAATTAACTGCACGCCAGAAGCAATTGAAAAATTGCCATATGATTTAAATGAAAATTAATCCCAAGGACCGGATATGATGCACCCTAAAACCCTCAAGGAACTACGCAAGCAAATAAGTAACCCTCTAGCAGAAATTTTTAACAGATCACTCCAGGAAGGCAAACTACCAGAAGCTTGGAAAGAGGCAAATATAACAGCAATTTTCAAAAAGGGCTCAAAATCTGAGGCAGGAAACTACAGACCAGACAGTCTTACAAGTATTATTGGGAAAACACTGGAAAAATTAGTAAGAAATAGCATTTTAAATCACATGGACAAAAATAATCTTTTGAGTAATAAACAATTTGGTTTTATAAATGGGAGATCTACGCAACTTCAGCTACTAATGGTTTTGGAAGAATGGACAAAAATAATTGACAACGGTGGTCAACTGGATGTAATTTACATGGACTTCATGAAAGCGTTTGATAAAGTCCCACACCGTCGTCTAATAAAGAAACTTAAAGGATATGGAGTGAGTGATAGGGCTACTAACTGGATAGCAAATTTTTTTGGCAATAGATGCCAAAAGGTCATTGTAAATGGAGAAACATCAAAGATATATCCTGTATTAAGCGGCATATCCCAGGGAAGCGTCCTTGGACCAATTTTATTTGTACTCTACATTAATGATTTACCGGAAAATACAGAATCCCAGTCGCCATTTTTTGCAGACGATACAAAATTATACAGAGAAATCAGAAGCATAGATGATAAAAACATTTTGCAAAGTGACTTGATAAATCTTGAAAAATGGTCTGAAAAGTGGTTACTTAAATTTCATCCAAATAAATGTAAAGTCCTTGCGATTAAATCCAAAGAAAAGAGAGTATATAGTATGTCTGGAACAACAGGCGAGCAATTAGATCTTGATAATATTACATCAGAAACAGCATTTTAGGACTGATAAGAAGAACCTTTACCTTCCTGGATGAAAAAAAATGTTTAAACTACTGTTTAAGGCTCTCGTGAGACCCCACCTGGAATATGCCTCAAGTGTGTAGAGTCCGTATATGACAAAGGACATAGAACTTATTGAGAACGTCCAACGAAGAGCTACAAAGCTCATACCAGGCTTTAAAGACTTGCCATACCCAGAGCGTCTACAGAGACTAAATCTGCCTACCCTAGAACATCGTAGGAAAAGAGGCGACCTGATAAATGTTTTCAAAATCCTGAAAAATATTTATGATGAGCGCGTCACATCGTCTATTTTCCAAATGGATACCAACAGCAGGACAAGAGGACACTCCTTAAAATATTCAAAAAACGATGTTACACTGATATTCGAAAACATTTTTTTCAGTTTTCGAGTTGTAGATACCTGGAACAATTTACCCCAGCATGTTAGGATAGATGCAACAGATGTCAAGAAATTTGAAATTCTTTTAGACAATCATTGGAGAAACTGTCAACAAATATTTTAACTTTAATATATGCTTATTAACTCAAATGAACATTAAATTACATGTATATATTTTATGTATACTGTATACTCTACATAAAGCGATTAGAAGAATATGGATACAAAGAACATTTATAATTACACTAGAAGTAGTAATCATTGTATCATTGAATTCATGTAATATTGATATGGATATAGAGGCTAAAAGCCTGCATCCATTATATGTCGTATTAAATCGTATTAAATTTATATAACATGTAACATAGTATTATTATAAAGTCTATGTAATATAGTATTACATATATAGAGAGAGAAAATTGTCTATGGAGCCAAACGCCTGTGATAGCACGCAACATTTTGACAGTTTAACAGTAACACGAATGTTACTACAGAGTTTATAAATAATAAAACAATTAATATCACAGTATAGAGTTGCTAGTATTGAGAGTAAGAGTTGTCTCGCTTGTGCTACCAATTCAATCACCTACACCATCAACCTGAACGACATCGGGCATTACACATAATATACAATTGTGATATATCTCCCCTCGGTAGCTCCGGTTGCTACACCATAAGACTTTAATTTCCTGTTCGCTACGATACTATTTCAATGAATCATTGGATGTCAACAAGTTTAATTCTGTAAAGGAAAGAACAGATTGATATAATCTCACATGCCTGGTCAGCACGAAGTTTGCCGAGTGTTGAAGGCCAAAATCTTTCACGAGGTTTGAGATCATTCAGTTGTGTATTTCCATAGCGCCGTTCACAGGAACGTCGCCATGCGTCAAAATTAACGTAGCGTATCGCAGTGGAGCGGAATATACTTGCTCCAACCTATTTTCTACCATGAAATTAAAGTTAAGTTTGACGTAAAATTCATACTGTTGAATCGAGTGGTGTTTTTCACCACCAGGAGTTTTAAAGGCCCACTACATTTCCGAAACGGCTTTTAACTTTTAAAATGGAAATGTAAAACGAGATTTGTTATTCTATAGAGTCGCAAAAGTTATCAACTTACCGGTAATGCTACACTTATCTGAAATTAAAGTTAAGTTTGACGTAAAATTCATACTGTTGAATCAAGTGGCGTTTTTCACCACCACATTAATTCCACAAAATCAAAGAGCATAAAACGAATTTGTGCTATATAAGTAATACGAGAAAAATGTATTTTTATTTGCAAGTCTTATTTTACAGTAATTTGTACTTGCTCCAACTTTTTTTCTACCAATTATTTGTTAAGTGACTCATAAACACATGTGAAAAAAACAAGAAATTGTCAGTACATCTGTGTTAATAATGATTATAAAGTATCAATCCTTTGAATGATTTTCATATCTTAATTCATATGTACCACAAAACTTATGGGTATGAAATAATATGAATTGATAACTGAAGGTAAAAATAACAGGTAGAAAAGCAGTTTAATTAGCTTCAGGCAAATGATTGATTGTGCTGATCCTATTTGTTTAGTGGAAACCAGGTCACTTATCATTTTTTTAGAATTAGCCATTTTTGTCGCTTATGGACATGATATACCTGAAGCGAAAAGTATTATATGGAATTAATTTGAAATCTATTTATAGCAATTTATTGAAATTGTCTGAATTTACTCGTCATATAAAAGGGAAAAGTGATGCAAGTTATGCTTAATAATGATATATAAATGATTTTAACGTCATTGATGAAATGAAGGCAACTGGTATAAAACCACAATTTCCAATGTGAGCGAAATCGCACATTTACAACACTTAAATCTCGCTTCTAACATTCATTTCGAATCTTCTGGTACAGTGAAGTTTTGGAGAATAGTAATGAAATTATTTCATGGACGCTTTGTGTGCCGGTTTGTTAGGAGAACCAACATGGACGCTTTGTGTGCCGGTTTGTTAGGAGGACCAACATGGACGCTTTGTGTGCCGGTTTGTTAGGAGGTCAAACATGGACGCTTTGTGTGCCGGTTTGTTAGGAGGTCCAACATGGACGCTCTGTGTGCCGGTTTGTTAGGAGGACCAACATGGACGCTTTGTGTGCCGGTTTGTTAGGAGGACCAACATGGACGCTTTGTGTGCCGGTTTGTTAGGAGGACCAACATGGACGCTTTGTGTGCCGGTTTGTTAGGAGGACCAACATGGACGCTTTGTGTGCCGGTTTGTTAGGAGGACCAACATGGACGCTTTGTGTGCCGGTTTGTTAGGAGGACCAACATGGACGCTTTGTGTGCCGGTTTGTTAGGAGGACCAACATGGACGCTTTGTGTGCCGGTTTGTTAGGAGGACCAACATGGACGCTTTGTGTGCCGGTTTGTTAGGAGGACCAACATGGACGCTTTGTGTGCCGGTTTGTTAGGAGGACCAACATGGACGCTTTGTGTGCCGGTTTGTTAGGAGGACCAACATGGACGCTTTGTGTGCCGGTTTGTTAGGAGGACCAACATGGACGCTTTGTGTGCCGGTTTGTTAGGAGGACCAACATGGACGCTTTGTGTGCCGGTTTGTTAGGAGGACCAACATGGACGCTTTGTGTGCCGGTTTGTTAGGAGGACCAACATGGACGCTTTGTGTGTCGGTTTGTTAGGAGGACCAAAGTTTCGCTAACATGACGTTAGATGACCTTACTCAACATGGAGCAAACAAGCTGTACGACGTTTGATGTCATAGCAACCAGAAGTTTGCCTGTGGACTCACTCAAAAATATATATCAAATATAATTTTGGAAAGAAAAGGGGAGAAATTGACATGGCTGGATCGTGAAAACCCGTGTAATCATATTTTGATCTAACTATTACCACAAGTTAAAACTAGACTTATCAAACTATTCTCATATTTTCGTCATTTAATTCTATATCCGTAGGTATTTACATCATATTGTTAGAACAAATTACGTCGTGTGATTGCATGTATTTAAAATAGTTAATTAATGGTGCTTCCTAGAACTCGGCATATATTGATAATGTCTATGTATTATTATTATATTTTGGAGACGCGTAGTTGTCCTAGTCTAGGTAGATGGTAGAAATCCTGACGTGGTTCTCCCAATGGTTATCAAGTCTCTGTTTAAAAATGTTAAAATTTCCAGAGTTGACCACACGATCCGGGAGGGCATTCCATACCTCTATAATTCTGTTGCTGAATAAATTTTTGGTGATATTTAGACGGAATGGTTTTTGAACAGTTTTTTTCCCATGTCCTGTTCTTGTAGGGGGTACATATCGTGTTACTGTAGACAATGTCTATTTTATTGATGATTTTGTAGGTCTCAACCATATCCGCCCTTAATCTTCTGTATTCGAGGGTAGGAAAGCCTAAAGCTGAGTCTTTCTGAATTTGATAAGTTTTTAAGGCTACTTGTTCTTTTTATTGGTCTTTTTGTTCCTCTAATTTGAACATTTTCCAGTGCCTTTATGTCTTTCTTACTCCATGGTGTCCAAACTACCGAGCAGTATTCAAGATGTGATCTAACTAAGGTCTAGTACAATGTTGTAAATCGGTATTATTGTCCAGGAAGGTAAATGTCCGAAAGATGATGCCAAAAATGTTTTTTGTTTTTGTTTGTTTGTTTGTTTTTTTTGTTACTGCTTTTTGAATCACTATGTTCTGTAAACTTTAGGGTGTTGTCCACCGTGATCCCTAGGTCTTTCTCTATTTTAATCGTTTCCAATGTAATTCTGTTGTTTCCGTCTTTGATGTTGTAATAGCTGTTTACTGGTAGGTTTCCAATTTCCACGTGTTTACACTTACCCTTGTACAATTTATAAGCTTTACATCTGTCCAATCTGATATTTTGTCATTGTTATTTTGGAGTTCATGACAGTCTTCAGAGATGTTATCTTGGAATATAATTTAGTGTCATCCGCGATATGATTTTGTTTCACAGCAAGGACGTATAGATATACTTTTATCACATAATCCGCCCGATATCCAGTGATTTTGCCCGTGTAATATTTTTGCATGTGTCAATAATTAAATTTTCTTTGTTTTCATATCAAATCAGGCTTTCTGATTGGCCAACATTATTTTTGCATACCACTATGAAAAAAAATATCCGAGAATGGCGCGAAACCCCGACGTTATCGTGACGTCACAATAGAGACATTGGCGTTGCGTATTGATTCGGAAAAAAGAATCCCTTGAAAAACCACTATAATGTTACATTTAAACATACTTCATTTTATCAAATAGAGTATAAAATAAATTATAAGTATTGGTGTGTCTGTTTTTTAATTTAATCGGGTTATGAAAAAAACATTGTTTGCAAACTTACGTGGATTCACACAGTTTGCAAACAATTTTTTTTCATACCCCGATAAAATTAGAAAATAGTGACATCAATGCTTAACTAGTGTAATATGACCTGGAGCGATTTTCATTGGCTAGAAATTCATTGTGACGACAGACAGAAATAATAAAATGACGTCAGAAAAAATGGCGTGACGTCAGGATTACGAGGACGGCGGGACAAAATGGCGGCCTTTGCTGGATTTTCGGAATACATTTTGACATGAAATTATTTGTTATGTAGGTATTTGGAGTTATGTGATAAAAAGTATCTTAAATTTGTGTTCATTTCCAAGGCTCGCAAAAATAAAAACTTCTTAGACTCGTTTCATAAAATCTCATATGAAATGAACACTCATGTAAGATCCTATATATAAATCCTTGTTCACAGTTAAAGATTTCAGGGTTTTCGTACAACGTGATAATTATTAGACCACTAGGTAAGGTTCACACTATTCTATAATTGTATAATAAAACCACCGAAACATTTTTCATAACAACCTAATATTATATACATGAAATGATAATAAATGATATATTGATGATAAAAATAATTGTTACACCTGTTATATCTAGACAAGACTTTTTTCAAGAAGAATGGGCCTAATTATTTTTTTTTTATTAGTTTTCATACTAATCCGACATTCTCATTGGCAGCTACTCTAAAATATCCGAGAATGGCGCGAAAACTCGTCGTTATCATGACGTCACAATAAAGACGTCGACGTTGCGTATAATGCTTCAGGCATGACTTTCCGTAATTTTACTTACTTTTACAATAAAACAAATTGTGTTATGGCGCATTGATATCTTATCCGATAATTCAGTTTGGCCAATGACTGTGCCGCTTTTAAAATCCCCGGCGAAAATGTTTTGTATTTATGACGTCATAATACGTGAGGTACAATTCCTTCGGTTTAAGGAAGAATAACCTCAAAAATATTACCAATAGAAATGGGTGTAACCAAGGACGTATACATCCTTGGTGTAACATATGAAATTAAATTATTAAAAATAATCCATAGGAAAATCAATGGAATAGTACGTTTAAACTTATTTTATGTTATAATGTAGTCTGAAAAAAAATTAATTATAAGCATTGATTTAATTATATTTTAACTTCATCGGGTTATGAAATAAATTTTGTTTGCAAACTTTTGTTAGAATCCGCTACTCACATAGTTTGCAAACAAAAGTTCTTTCATACCCCGATGAAGTTATAATTGATGTCCTCTTATAAGGTCCATATTGATAAATATAATCCATCATAAACACCATAGCATAGGTTTTGTGATACCGTATTTCTTAACTCAAAAGTTGGAGTTTCTGAGTTTGAGTTCTAGTTAGGCACTAGACTAGTATGGCTAACATTTACTAAAGATTTTCTACGTGTACATCTATATGTAGATACACAATGCACTGTACTACATATAAAAGTTAAAATGCCAATTGTAAAATCACAATTTTAATTCCATTGTCCGTTAACTTCCTCATTGTCGACAGTTAATGTATATTTATAGATTTTAACTCGGTCACAGAATGGGTTCAATATCTTCACTAGGTCAGTGGGTCACAAGATCTTCATACAACCTTACCTTTGACCTTTGGGACAGGTTATCTCGGTACTTCGGTCTTTTTCAATACTGAAACAAGATTTTTGGCTCATTTAATGTATATTTTTGCGTTGATAACACACTTTTAGATAAATCTATATTCGAGATGAATATAGTTGATCAGTATGGTTTTCAATAATACAACGACATTACTTTTTAAACGAACTAACTTTTCTAGCGGAATAATATCATTGCACCAGGAAGCCGCCATAATGAACGATTCGCACATACAGTACACACATAGGAAAACATTAGTAGTGAAAAACATGGCTTTAGATAAACTCGTCGCCAACGACACTGAGCTTAAAAGGTGGTAAATCGACGATGTAAGCGTTGTTTATTGGTTTCGTGTTTCACAACATCTTGTCTGAACGCTGAATTTACGGACGTACTCTCTTGTTTCCAACTGTTGCTCCTAAGAAATGTATGGAAGACTGCTTCAACATTGATGACATTAGTAAATATGGTGTGACAGTTTTATATGGATATATGAAAAAGACGATGATGGCGGCGAATAAAATTCGCCAGCTTGTGAGTAAAAACAAGCGTCGCTACAAAGAAGATGGCTTTGACTTGGATTTGACATGTATCCTTTTTAATTTAGAGGAAATGAGATTTGTGTGCTTGAAGTAGGAAGTTATTGAATGTCACCATATAATAGATCCTATTTTTTTTACAGAACATGAAAAATGTCTTTGAAGTTTGAACTTAACGATTTATTTGTCATCAACATTGTATAGATCTGTAAAAAAGAGCGGGTCGGTGTAGTTTGTACATAGTCTTAAATACGGTCTCTGTCACTCAGCTGATAGAGCAGGCTTCTTTGGCTAAGTCGGTAGAGTCGTTGATTTCCACGCCGGAGACCCGGGTTCGATTCCTGGTCGGGCACTCGACAGAAATGTGTATTTTTCCCTGTTCTTCTACAGATCTAGCAATATATATAAAGGGTCGATTTCAAAAAACGGGGAGTAGATGTGTGAAAGGAGCGGGCTGGTGTGGTTTGTACATGTGTTAAATAAGTGTTTTTTTCACTCAGCTTATGGAGCATGCAACCAAATACCTGGACTGGAGAAGGAGGAGTGTAGCGGGACGGGATTTGATAGATTGGTAGGGCAGCTGAGGCAAAAAAAAAAAAAATATGTATGTTTCAGATACCCCTACCTACCCTAGTTTTTACTTCCGACCTTAGCTATTTTATCACACTTTTTCAAAACAAAAATGTATTGTGTGAAGTTTTCAACTTAGATTTTTACGCTTGTTTTAAGTTTATCCAGATAAAGTTCAACCCATCCCCCAACCATCCTAAAAAATAAAATTAAAAAATAAAATTAAAAAAATTCCCGACCGACCTTCCCTATTTTTTTCAGTCATGTAACCTGAAACATGCATATAATATTTTTTGGCATAATCTGGCTAGTGTTCAGAGGTCCCTGGTTCAAATCTATTTCCTCTTCCTGTTTGATTAAAACTTTTTCCTGCTCGCCTGTTATGTAAGAATCTGACTGTGTATCGTGACAATGTTTGAAAGGCGTATCGCCATGTATCACAATATATTGGTTTTTGTATGAAATATATAGTGCTTTTTACTTCCTAGCAATTGGCCACTTTCTTCAATAAGGATACGAAAAAAAGTAAAGACAAACAAGATGCATTACAAAACAACTTAACAATTTAATTTGAATTTTTGAAATTAACAAATTCTCAGCAAAATACATCCTTGTAAATAAAATTTAATGTAATTATGAATGATTGGCAAATTTGTAGTCATTCTTGACTAGAATGTTTGGTAAAATAATAAAAAGATAACACAATTAAAAAGTTAAGTGGAGCAGTATTGCATTAGATAACATATTAACTATAGTTATTCTGTGATAAAGACTTATATCTGGTTTTAAAAGAGACAACTAAACAAAACTGACATGTTTCTGCATCTGGCTTACAATATGAAATAGAAACCATCAAACCATGCATATATAACATTAACAAAATGGGTTGTGATTGACACGTACAAATTAACATGTCAACTCATTGATAGGTAGAACGAATAATCATACCCTGCCTCCACTCCGTTCCCGGCAGGGTATGAATTCCACCCCGTTGCCGCTAGTGTTGCAAGCCCCGATGTGATCCACATCGGGCACTTTGAGACTGATAAAAATATATTTTTCGGGTATTATCCTTATGCAACTGTATTGTTCTGACAACTATGATCAATATTCAATTCACAAACCTTTCGATTATAATCTGTCATCAACTATTAGTGGTAAAATCCAAGGCAAACACAACACATGTATAATTCTGTTCAAATACGCCGCCATGTTTGATTTACCGGAAACTGTGACGAAATGAAACACTCAACAGGTAAAATATGTTAAAAAGTTTTGAAAAGCCAACAAACTAAGAATAAATATAGTGAAACTGAACAAATGTAAGTATTATTAAGAATTAAGCAAAAAAGATTTTTTAAAGTTCATGTTAAAAACTTTGTAACATTTATTTCTTCCGTAGTGAAAATTTGTAGGTCATTCCATATATGGTACTAGGTGCCATATTTGGAGCGCGAGACTTTCTAACGAGAAGCATCATGGCGGCCAAGTGAGCCGTGTCGGAGATGTGAGCAATTCAAAAGTGTTTCAAAACATAATTTAGACATGGAGGTGGGTAAATAGATAATCATTTTATGTTAAAAATGTTTGATATTGTTGAATTTAATTAAACAATTACATGACACACATGAAATGCAACATTTTCACTGCTGGATGTTTTGCAACACTACGGGCAATGGGACGGAATCGTAGCTCTGACGACGACCATCTGTCAGAAATCTTCCGTCCGTCGTTCAGAGCTACGTCATCGCAGCTAATTGATAGGCTGTGGAAAAAGTCATACCGATTATAATACATATATCTAAGTATATTATCAATTGCAATTTATATCTGTTAGGGATATCTATAATCAGTTCCAAGGTCATAATAATATAGAGTAGATAAAGCTTTCATAATTATATAAATCATGGTTAGAAGTTTTTAAGACATGTTCACGTTGTTTAAGAAGAAACTGAAAAGTTTAATGGTGATCTTGACAATATTGGAAAGTAAAGCATTGCTAAATGACTTCTGTTGTTTTACCATTTACGATTATGAAATTTTGCCATTGATTGTCTTGAATGAGAGAGAAAGGTAACCTGATAATTGATTTATTAAAATTTTATGTCTATCATTGTAACATCCCTAGGGTGTATATAGTACACTTTTACTTATACTTTGGGATAACTTCCTACATATTACAGTACACATGTTCTAACTATCCCCGGAACTCTGTGTTTAGTAAGGTGTACATGTTAAGGATATTACAGCTTCCTATAGAAGGCTGTAATCAGTCTTTTGTATATAGGTACTGTTTTACATTGCTCCTGATGAGTTTATATCAATGCACAAGTGACTGATATATAACTGATAGGGTCAAACAGCCATACAAACTAACATAAGCTTAATTTTGGATTATTACTAGTCCATCAATATTTTTTATTTCTTTTTGTTTGAACTAATGAAAGGTTTACCTGCTAGAAACACAATGGCAAAAAAAGTGAGGCCAATTATTAGATATATTTGGCTAAAACAATAATTGAATAATTGTGTACTGTAAAGCACCAAACATATGCAAGATTTCCTGTGTAATATATGATTGCAGTGGAGATTCATTTCGCTGTTTTGCCTTCGGGTGTACATGTAGTGATAGTCAACTACCGCACGGTATTTAGGACAAGGCCGGGAAACATAAGATGACCCGCTTTAGGAAAATTAACATTTTATTTATTTGAATTAAATTTTTCAGAAGGCAATAAGAAGTGTAGTATTAACGGCAAGTTAATAACTTTTGCGACTCTATAAAATTATCGATCTCGTTTTACGTATATATACATTGCCATTTTAAAAATTAAAAGATGTTTCAGAAAGGTAGTTGGCCTTTTACTATGACCTAGTAACATTGGAATTTCAAATGCCAACAAATTGTGTATTATTTCTCACAGTATACCAACTGTATATATTTTGTAAGGTTCCTGATCATGTTAAATCTTAAGACTTTTTCACAATTACCATGAATTATGCATGAAATAATGAGCAAAATTCCAGAGTGACATGCATTGTTTTCATTCAAAACAACCTTTCCGAATTTCATTCTTTTCTCAACAACACCATTGTTTTGATATATATTGATACATCGTGATAATTTGCTTTTAATATATCTATACTTAAAACTTTATATCAGTGACAGCTCTAATTACACATTTCCTATCCCAGAGAGTGGTTGGTTTTGACATCATTTAAATATTGACATGTTTTATGTAGTTCTAATTTATGATAATGGTGATTGGAACGGTATAAATTATTAAGATTGGGCCCTTATTCAAGTTGAAATTTAAATGCATTGGTTTGATATAATATAATGACAGAATTTCTAATACTGTGTAAAATTAGGTGAGAATTTGAAATTGACCCAATAACCTTGTTACATGAACTGGTATACATGTTATTGTCAGATTCCAATTAATGTCATTAGCATGTCATTACTTAACTGTTCAATGGCAAACCTCATACACTGCCTTCTGAAAATATACATGTCTTTGAATAATTCTGTGTGTTATTATCAAGAAGATTTAAGTGATTAGCTCACTGAAGATTTGGTGAATTATTGATGGCGACTGTATAATGTCAGGGTGATAAGATTTCGATCTGTTTAGGTGGTCTTTAGATGCCAGGGTGGAAAATCGGGAGCTATTTAGCTGGTCCTTATATTAGATGCTAGGGTGTTAAATCTTGAGCTATTTAGCTGGTCCTTATATTAAATACTAGGGTGTATGATCTTGAGCTATGTATAGCTGGTCCTTATATTAGACGCTAGGATGTAAGAAATCTTGAGCTATGTATAGCTGGTCCTTATATTAGATGCTAGGGTTTAAGATCTTGAGCTATGTATAGCTGTTTCTTATGTTAGATGCTAGGGTGTAAGATTTTAAGCTACCAGTAGAGTTGTAACGATACACTGATGTATTGATATGATATGCAAAGTGATATTTGGTCGCGATACAATACTTTACGATTGATATACTTATCTTTATAAATAAACTATAATCTTTCTATTTGCTATGTTTAATTGCTTTAAGGAATCAAAATATAACATTTTGTATATTCATTCAAACACAAATTTAAAAAGCGGAACTTGTTTAATTTTTTAACAAACAAATGTATGTATAATAATACTGTATAAGATACTTTCTTTGATATGACTTAAAAAACTATTGAACTCTTGAAACTATTCTATCATTTCTTTCTATTATTTGTAGATTAATGATTTTTAACGACTGAATATTGTAATTGTATTATCATTTGAATGTACGGTATTGTATCAAAAAGGAGAAGGATGTATCGTGGAATTGTATTGTGAAGAAAATATTGCGATACATCTGTATCATGAATAATAGTTACACCTTTATAAATTTTAATTAGCTACCAGGTATATATAGCTGGTCATTAGATGCTAGGGTGGAAGATCTTGAGCTATATATAGCTGGTCCTTAGATGCTAAGGCTGAAGATCTCTAGCTATATATTTAGCTGGTCCTTAATAAGATGCTAGGGTGGAAGATCTCGAGCTATATAGCTGATCTTTTATTAGATGCTAGGGTGGAAGATCTCGTGATATATATAGCTGGTCCTTAGATGCTTGGATGGAAGATATCGAGTTGTATATATCTGGTCCTTAGATGCTAGGGTGGAAAATCTCGAGCTATATATAGCTGGTCCTTAGATGCTAAGGCGGAAGATCAAGAGCTATATAGCTGGTTCTTTATTAGATGCTAGGGTAGAAGATCTCGAGCTATATATAGCTGGTCCTTAGATGCTAGGATGGAAGATCTCGAGTTGTATCTGGCCCTAAGATGCTAGGGTGGAAGATCTCGTGCTGTATATAGCTGGTCCTTAGATGCTAGGGTGGAAGATCTCAAGCTATATATAGCTAGTCCTTAGATGCTAGGGCGGAAGATCTTTAGCGATATATAGCTGGTCCTTACATTAGATGCTAGGATGGAAGATCTTCAGTGTTAGAATTGGATTAAAGTTTGAAATAAGCTATTATAATTAAAGTTTACAAGCTAGATTTAATTTTAGTATTAATAGAATTGGATTATACATTTGTATGTACAAAAATAAGCAAGGTATTAAAATACCGGGTAGGCAAGCAATTTGAAAATAATTGAAATTTATGGCGAATGACGCTAAATGTTAATGATGTTATTTCTATTAGTAATTTTTTAATTTCCATGCATGCATATAATATGTATTATATACTGCCTGTATGGTTAAGAAACAAATAAAACCTCTAACAGTTAAGACAAACTTACAAAGAAACCTACTAGAACTGATGACTGTATAACAAGTTGTGAGTGTTTGTAAGTGATCTGACAATCAGTGATTATCAGTATAATGTACAGGGGATCAGGCTGTTATACAC
The DNA here is from genome assembly GCA_004382745.1 of Argopecten irradians irradians. Taxonomy (NCBI): domain Eukaryota; kingdom Metazoa; phylum Mollusca; class Bivalvia; order Pectinida; family Pectinidae; genus Argopecten; species Argopecten irradians. The sequence goes on along the minus strand of SAYR01062471.1, from coordinate 1,336,854 downwards.
TGAGTGATGCTCATGTCTCTGGCCAAACACTTCAGCAAACACAGCCCTTATTGAAAACAGGAATTTAATATTCTCTTATCTCTAACTTCAACTTTTTTTTCAAGATTTAGTTCCTTCTTCTTTCTATTCCTGCAAATATAGAGAGCAAGAAATGAGTTCGGATGCGACTCTAAATCTGCTACTTCACACAAAGGGAACAAAAGTATGAATTTACAAAAAGTTGATCTATCTTTCCCGCACTACAGGTTATCAGTATATAAAAATGAAAACAGATAGATCTTGTGTAGATGGACAACTCTTCTCCCAATGCTGTCTAGTGTTATCAGATAGACTCCGTATGCTTTTCTGTGGCCTTCATCTTGTGTGGGGATTTATACAATAAATTTTGATTAACTGAATAGTCCAGAAATCTTTCTGGATCTATATAGATTAGTGAAACAGGGGGACAGATAGGAGAGGTTAGAAATACTGTCAGTAAAATTGTGGGGAATGATGGATAGCTATCCACAGAGAAGTTTATTTTGTTAAGGCTTATATTATGCTTATACCACAATAAGCTATAGGTAAGCCACACTTTCTGATCTTATAATAGATATCCCTTATACTACAATAAGCTATAGGTAAGCCACACTTTCTGATCTTATAATAGATATCCCTTATACTACAATAAGCTATAGGTAAGCCACACTTTCTGATCTTATAATAGATATCCCTTATACTACAATAAGCTATAGGTAAGCCACACTTTCTGATCTTATAATAGATATCCCTTATACTACAATAAGCTATAGGTAAGCCACACTTTCTGATCTTATAATAGATATCCCTTATACTACAATAAGCTATAGGTAAGCCACACTTTCTGATCTTATAATAGATATCCCTTATACTACAATAAGCTATAGGTAAGCCACACTTTCTGATCTTATAATAGATATCCCTTATACTACAATAAGCTATAGGTAAGCCACACTTTCTGATCTTATAATAGATATCCCTTATACTACAATAAGCTATAGGTAAGCCACACTTTCTGATCTTATAATAGATATCCCTTATACTACAATAAGCTATAGGTAAGCCACACTTTCTGATCTTATAATAGATATCCCTTATACTACAATAAGCTATAGGTAAGCCACACTTTCTGATCTTATAATAGATATCCCTTATACTACAATAAGCTATAGGTAAGCCACACTTTCTGATCTTATAATAGATATCCCTTATACTACAATAAGCTATAGGTAAGCCACACTTTCTGATCTTATAATAGATATCCCTTATACTACAATAAGCTATAGGTAAGCCACACTTTCTGATCTTATAATAGATATCCCTTATACTACAATAAGCTATAGGTAAGCCACACTTTCTGATCTTATAATAGATATCCCTTATACTACAATAAGCTATAGGTAAGCCACACTTTCTGATCTTATAATAGATATCCCTTATACTACAATAAGCTATAGGTAAGCCACACTTTCTGATCTTATAATAGATATCCCTTATACTACAATAAGCTATAGGTAAGCCACACTTTCTGATCTTATAATAGATATCCCTTATACTACAATAAGCTATAGGTAAGCCACACTTTCTGATCTTATAATAGATATCCCTTATACTACAATAAGCTATAGGTAAGCCACACTTTCTGATCTTATAATAGATATCCCTTATACTACAATAAGCTATAGGTAAGCCACACTTTCTGATCTTATAATAGATATCCCTTATACTACAATAAGCTATAGGTAAGCCACACTTTCTGATCTTATAATAGATATCCCTTATACTACAATAAGCTATAGGTAAGCCACACTTTCTGATCTTATAATAGATATCCCTTATACTACAATAAGCTATAGGTAAGCCACACTTTCTGATCTTATAATAGATATCCCTTATACTACAATAAGCTATAGGTAAGCCACACTTTCTGATCTTATAATAGATATCCCTTATACTACAATAAGCTATAGGTAAGCCACACTTTCTGATCTTATAATAGATATCCCTTATACTACAATAAGCTATAGGTAAGCCACACTTTCTGATCTTATAATAGATATCCCTTATACTACAATAAGCTATAGGTAAGCCACACTTTCTGATCTTATAATAGATATCCCTTATACTACAATAAGCTATAGGTAAGCCACACTTTCTGATCTTATAATAGATATCCCTTATACTACAATAAGCTATAGGTAAGCCACACTTTCTGATCTTATAATAGATATCCCTTATACTACAATAAGCTATAGGTAAGCCACACTTTCTGATCTTATAATAGATATCCCTTATACTACAATAAGCTATAGGTAAGCCACACTTTCTGATCTTATAATAGATATCCCTTATACTACAATAAGCTATAGGTAAGCCACACTTTCTGATCTTATAATAGATATCCCTTATACTACAATAAGCTATAGGTAAGCCACACTTTCTGATCTTATAATAGATATCCCTTATACTACAATAAGCTATAGGTAAGCCACACTTTCTGATCTTATAATAGATATCCCTTATACTACAATAAGCTATAGGTAAGCCACACTTTCTGATCTTATAATAGATATCCCTTATACTACAATAAGCTATAGGTAAGCCACACTTTCTGATCTTATAATAGATATCCCTTATACTACAATAAGCTATAGGTAAGCCACACTTTCTGATCTTATAATAGATATCCCTTATACTACAATAAGCTATAGGTAAGCCACACTTTCTGATCTTATAATAGATATCCCTTATACTACAATGAGCTATAGGTAAGCCACACTTTCTGATCTTATAATAGATATCCCTTATACTACAATAAGCTTTGGTAAGCCACACTTTCTGATCTTATAATACATATATCCCTTATACCACAATAAGCTATAGGTAAGTCACACTTTCTGATCTTATAATACATATATCCCTTATACCACAATAAGCTATAGGTAAGCCACACTGACACTTTCTGATCTTATAATAGATATCCCTAGTAACAATAAATCCTATAAAAAATAAAAATAAGCATCTGATGGTCAAAAGAAAGACTCAAATTTCAAATAATTGTATGATTACAAATAAGTCCCAAATCCTATAATAAGCAGCATTATTTGCATATAAGTTAGATGTTGATTTCAAATAAGCGCAAACTCGGATAACAAATAAGTAACTTTACCCTGATCACTAGTAAACTACGGTCAGCATTTTGTAGATTTAAACTTTCCTCTGAGCCTTTTACAGCGTGGACTGGGGCTATTTTAGTCCATTTGTATTGTACAGATACAAATTCAGGTGTCTCCTCAAATTGATAGGTGGTTTATAGTAATGGAAATGATGTAGTAATAAGTGAATGGCACATATCTGAGACCTTCCATATAGGTTTATATCCTACTTTCAATGACATAGATTTTACAGGGAGAATCCACAGTGGTCTCGCTATCTTTTGATCCTGAATGGGCCGATGTACTGTAACGTTATAACATTCTGTATTTTAAAGCCTGGCTTGATCATGACTGGTTGGGCAGGTTCCACAATGTATATATATGTACAGCTGACCCACACTTTACTACCACAGACTTACTAGCTACTGAGGTGCCTTTGTTCGCCACTGCTCATTGCACAGCTAGTTTCATTACCTTGCAATTGGTATATATAGAGGTTACACAACCAGTGGTCGTTGGATATAGAATTTATTCCACACTCGTAAGTTATTTTTAAAAAGTTACTTAAGACACAAGCTTTTTCGAACTTTAGTGTCTGTATACAGGGGATGTTGGTAACAGTGGTACATTGTCTGTGTACAGGGGGTGGTGGTAATGATGGTACATTGTCTGTGTACAGGGGATGTTGGTAACAGTGGTACATTGTCTGTGTACAGGGGATGGTGGTAATGATGGTACTTTGTCTGTGTACAGGGTATGGTGGTAATGGTGGTACATTGTCTGTGTACATTTGATATCAACAGGAAATATACAAAGTGATATGTATACTGTCCTGTAGATATGGACAACATCAGATAATTATAATGTAAGCATTTCCTTGTGAATCGGAGCGGTTTGAATGGGTAGCATTTCCTCTATTGAAGTAGTGTAGTATCCTCTTAATAATGTAGGCCAATCGGTCCACAGGAGTTTTCATTTCTTTATACATACAAATCTGAAATATTGTAGATCTGAGATGCAGATACAGGCCATTTTATCACTTTCTCATGTTAACTGGCCTGGTATTCCCATCTTAATATAAATATGTGTCAGTAGGTCATTATTTTAAACATTTGTGTCCAAGCAATTTACTTGTTGGCAACTTTGTATTGGATGTGGCGCAGTGGTAGAAGGCGCAGGTATGTTTGGCTAGGCGATTGGGTGCCGTAGATCGTGAGTTCGAGGCCCGGATAGGGCACGAGTCAATAAATTGTTATGCTTTGTTAAATTGTGTTTCTTTGAGATAACTGACTATCACTTTATTATAGAAATGTCCTTTTTTGGGGACATGGATGTGGCTCAGTGGTAGAAGGCTAAGCGATTGGGTGCCGTAGATCGTGTGTTAAAATTCCAGTGCAAAGTCCATATATAAAGGCACAATTTGGTGTGATACACATAATTACTGTTACTTAGAGATCATGATAGTTGGTGTCCCACTGATTGCCTATAATGTCCATGGCAAAGTGTAGATAAGTATATGAGTTCAATTTTGATACGACTTATTACCAGTAAAACAAAATATCAAAGAGTAAAAAAGATTAACATTAGGTCAGATTTGAAACAAGTTTGGTTTGGTTGCAAACCAAGATAAAGGGTAAGATAATTTTAGATAAATATTGTCTCACATTAATATTGTCTCATATTATCTAGGGTTTTGAACACTACAAAAGGTAACAATACTAAGACACATATTATCTGACATTGTCCAGACTTTTAAACACAATAATATTTTGTTTCATTTTCTAGCTTTATTATAGGTTATACAGTAGTGAGCTAACATGTTTTCTGTCAACACATTTGTACATGTTCCTTAACAGCTTATCAGACATCTATCCAAACATTATCGCCATGGGCTTCCCTGCTGAATCCATGGAAGGCGTTTACAGGAACAACATCAACGATGTAGTTCGGTAGGTACAGAGGTAACATATCCATTGTAATTACAACAAGTACCAAGGGGCTGCAGTGGCCGAGTGGTTATGTTGTACTTGTCTAGGCTGGGAGTTAAAACCTAGCAGTTACCAGGTACCATAGGTCGGTGGTTTTTCTCCAGGTACTCTTGCTTTCCTCCATTTAAATAAGCATGTCTTGTCCTTAATGAACCTTACTAGTTTTTGTTAGTCATTTAAATAGGTATGTGATATATGTGAAATGATCACTAAACCAGAGTTCCTGAATAAAAACCGACTACATATACCGACGGAAGATATAGCTCCTTTCAGGTGATAGTTATGAGCCTATCGCAGCTGTAGGTGGGTTTGGTTACCCCTACAAAATGCGTTTGCGGGCGATATTGTTTTGGGCTCCGTCCATCCGAGATTCATTTCCGGGTTATAACTAAAAAGTCCGTTCAATACAGCTCCTTGATCAATACAGCTCCTTGAAACTTGGGCCTTCCATTTGTCCATCCTTCCACCCGTCTGTCTGTACGTCTGTTAACAATTCTTTTTATCTCTATTTCTCAGAAAGTTCTGAAGGGATAATTCTCAAATTTCCCCTAGGGCCCTAGTTGTGCATATTGCAGTTTGGGATCAATTGCTCAACAAGATGGCGCCAGACATCCATCTTGGATTTTGATAAAGTTTGTTATTGATATTTCTCAGAAAGTGCAGAATAAATAGTTCTCAAATTTCATATATAGGTTCCCCTATAGGGCCCTTATTGTTCATATTGCATTTTGGGACCGATCGGTCAAAAAGATTGCCAAAAGGCTGCCTTCTTGGATTTTGATAGTTGAAGTTTGTTACCGCTATTTCTCAAAGGTACTGAAGAGATCTGTCTCAAATTTCATAACCAGGTTCCCCTAGGGCCCTAATTGTGCATATTGCGTTTTGGGACTGAACAGTGACCAAGATGGCCAACAGGCCGCCGCCTTCTTATTTTGATAGTTGAAGTTTGTTACCACTATTTCTCAGAAAGTACTGAAGCGATCTGTCTCAAATTTTATATGTAGTATGTTTGAAAAAGTGTGAAAGCAGAGAAAAGATCCTTCTTTCCACTATCAGACATAGATCATTCTTTGGTGGGTGCCAAGATCCTTCTAGAGCTGGGATCTCTTGTATATGTAGCATGTTTGAAAAAGTTTGAAAAGCAGAGAAAAGATCCCTCTTTCCATTGTCAGTCATAGATCATTCTTTGGTGGGCGCCAAAATCCCTCTGGGATCTCTTGTTTTCAGTTTTACAATACTCACACAATCTCAAAGTTATACGTGAATAATTATTACTTTGACCTGGATGTATTTGGGTTTTTATACCAACTGCGGGGTGCAGGGGATAATGGCCACTTTGCAGTTCCTTGTTATAATATATATGCTATGTTGACTACATTATAACCACTCGGCCTACTGTGTGTAGCTGACTGAAAAATTAGATAAAACGGAAACTATTGGAGGGCAGCAGGTGCTGTTTCTCAATAAGCTTATGTCATGATGCGGTGTCTGCTGTCTGTTTGTCCATCCGTCAACATTTCAATCGCTACTATATTAGCTATATATAGCTATAGTCTTAGAGTTGTCTTGGGGATATGGAGAACTTATATAAATCTTGGCTGTATATAAATCTTGGCTGTATCCCCCTGGGGCAGGAGGACTGGGACCCAATAGAGAAATTGGTATATCTTAAAAATCTGTGTTCAGAACATTTCTCAACATATAAAGCAAACCCGTGTATATGTACTAGTATTTGGTGAGGTCATAATACAGTCAAACCTGCTCTAACAACTGCCTGTATAAGCGACCGCCTGTCTATAACGACCGGTTTTTAGACTCCCCGTGCGTTTTTACTATACAATGGCACTCTGCATATCGACCACCTGTCTAATGTGGCTAACGACCGGTCGTTTTAGCCCCGTCAAAGTTGTATAATGACCGGTCGCTGAGATCGAGTACAGTGTGTGTGTAGTAGCGTCCCTTTGACCTACTTCCGGTAATTAACTGCCTTTGTAAGCAAATGGCAGCCATTACTGAAGCCCAAGCTATGAATTGTTTATACAGTACTGTTTGGTTTATAACCTAGCGGTCGCAACATTTTAGGTACAAATATGGTTGCCAACTTAAGGATGGAAGTTTTAACGACCGTTTATGCCTATCAAAGACTGAAATTATTTTTGGTCGCGACCGCCATGTGTACAAAAAGATCACTCGTGATTTTGAAGCCACAACTCCGATGATACGGTAGACAAAATAAAATATGCCGATTTATTTAATGTGTTCCGTTATTCATTGTCGATATTTAGCATTGTTTTATTACTAAGAAATGGCCTGTACTTAAGCTATTTTAAATTAGGCCAATAAATTTACGTTCTTCTTCGATTAGAGTCAGTCGGATTATCGCCCGTTGTCATCCGGGTATATTCTCGACGTGTTTATAAATAAAATGCGGTCTCATTTCTTGGTAGAAATGTTACTGAAAGTTAATATGTGTACTTGCATTGTGATTTTAATAGTTTTTAGACTGTATATTGTGAGAAAACGCCTCCAAATCAATCTTTCATGTTCTGAGATTAATCCGTCAAAACTGGTTACACGGCAACATTACATACGACTTGCCAGCGAGAATGTGTTGTGAAAAAATATTACATGAATACATTGTCTGAAAAAAATCGTTCACAGATAATTCCAGGCCATGTGAAGTCAGTAATTAGGTAATGATTATGTTCATAGCCACAAAAATCTACTATGTATCAAAACGAGTTGATTTTGTTATGATCGAAATTTCCGATTGCATTAAAATAAAATGAACACAAATCACGGAAATATAATGACACAATTATTTCTTAAATAATGCATAGCAATAAATATATAAACATCCAGTAGCAGGTCTGTTTTGTATTAATATAATTCTATTTTATTTACTGGCTCGTTGGTTGGCAAGAAAGCCCCAACCTGTCTATAAAGGGAACCTGTCTATAGTGACCGTTTTTCTGTCTCCCCTTCAGTGGTCGTTATAGACATGTTTGACTGTAGAATAATATGTGTGTATAATAATTGCTTGCAGTACTATGAGAACATTCTACATTCTTGTGCTCTTAGTCAAGTTATTAGGATTAACAGAAAATTCAATTGGAATGTATACATCTAACGTAAAAAAAAAAAAAAAATTATATGTTATGTGTTATCAAAACTTTAAAGATGCTCCACTGCTGACAAATGGCATTTTTTCACTATCAAAATCAGGATCAGACAATTTTGTATTTTTCTATAGTAACAAAAGTTACTTGATTTACACCATTACCACCATTGGAAAGTTTGAGCTTCTAATTTTACTTCAAGATAAAAATATTAGAAATAATTAATTTGCATCCCGCAAAAAATCTGTGGCACTATGTTCTATATAGAATGATGTTCTGACTGCGCATGCACCAAAAGCAAAATAAATTATTTCATATAATTTTTTGTGTTAATTAGACATATATATATATACACGATTAAACACCAATTGTTGTTCAAATGATGAGTATCATTTATGGTCTGTCGGCGGTGGAGCATCTTTAATATAACATGATCAGTTATTAAAATACAATATTTGATCTGGTTTCCTTCCACTTATTTATTGTGTAGTCATATTTCAGGTGTCTGATTATATCATATACACCAGAGAATTAGCTGTATGGATTGTTGTCTGACTCATTGGTCATCCATTGGGTCAAGGATAACAGACGTATAATACATATTATCTGTGATAAAAACATATACCAAGGTAAGGTAATCTTAACTCGTAGATAAAACAGTAGACACAGCTGAAATGTACTTTTATAGTTATATATAGGTATCCCATGAGTTACAGTCACTGTAGATATCATTCTAATGAAATAAATTAATATTGTAGTGTACATTAATTGTTTAATTCCTTGTGTTTTTCAGGTTTTTGGACCAAAGACATAGAGACCATTATCGGGTATACAACTTGTAAGTATCCCTGATCGTTGTTTCACCCACATTGTATCCAATGTGAAACCCTCCCGAAGCTTTACGTCTTATATTATTTAATTTAGAAAAAACTGTTTTTCAGTTATCATGATATTGATTTTGAAATCCTAAGCCTCTAATTAAGGGGGTCTTCTCTCCTCCTGTCTTCTTGGATGTGTCATAATCTTGTCTTCTCTCCTCCTGTCTTTCTGGATGTGTCATAATCTTGTCTTCTCTCCTCCTGTCTTCCTGGATGTGTAATGATCTTGTCTTCTCTCCTCCTGTCTTCTTGGATGTGTAATGATCTTGTCTTCTCTCCTCCTGTCTTCTTGGATGTGTAATGATCTTGTCTTCTCTCCTCCTGTCTTCTTGGATGTGTAATGATCTTGTCTTCTCTCCTCCTGTCTTCTTGGATGTGTAATGATCTTGTCTTCTCTCCTCCTGTCTTCTTGGATGTGTAATGATCTTGTCTTCTCTCCTCCTGTCTTCTTGGATGTGTAATGATCTTGTCTTCTCTCCTCCTGTCTTCTTGGATGTGTAATGATCTTGTCTTCTCTCCTCCTGTCTTCTTGGATGTGTAATGATCTTGTCTTCTCTCCTCCTGTCTTCTTGGATGTGTAATGATCTTGTCTTCTCTCCTCCTGTCTTCCTGGATGTGTAATGATCTTGTCTTCTCTCCTCCTGTCTTCCTGGATGTGTAATGATCTTGTCTTCTCTCCTCCTGTCTTTCTGGATGTGTAATGATCTTGTCTTCTCTCTTCCTGTCTTCTTGCATTTGGATGTGTAATGATCTTGTCTTCTCCTCCTGTCTTTCTGGTTGTGTATTGATCGCGTTTTCTCTCCCCTGCCTTCTTGTTGGGTTATTTTTAAAATCTTTAATTTCTAGAAAATAAAAAAGAACAAAGGAAATGTACAGATGTTGTAATAAGTGACTCCGACTCTGATTTCTAGAAACAAAAGACTTTTTTTCTTGATATAACTTATATGAACAATTATGACTTAAGTCAGTTTTTGACTGAAGTTGGTTTCGAGAAATTTGAGCCTGTAAGTTTTCAAGCTAAAATCATTTTAATGAATATGTATGGGAGACTGATAATCCAGAATTTGAAGTGGTTTTGTAAAACTGAGATCATTTGAAATGTTCTGGGAAACTAAATGTATATAGCTGGTATTCCTGTAAACATCAAGTACGACTGCAGCTGGCCTGGTGACCTATTGTAGAGGGGAAACACCACTTAATACAGATGACATCCACCGTCAATACATGTATAAAACACAGGATTCATACACTTCCTATTTCCCTGCCTAGACACATTTCCTTTCCTGGACGTCACATACCATGTATCAGTACATTTACCATTAATTGTGACAAGCCTGTTTCTGCCATTTATTGTGTAAGGAAGTGAATCAAAGTAGCAAACTAGTGGTGAATTTAGTTTGAATTTCAGATTTTATCTAGAGTAAATATTCTGACTCTTGAATAATAAACAGACAAACAGTTTAGGTGCAATTCTGACCTGTTTATTGTACACTAAATCATTTACAGACATTATCATATGACATTCAAGAAAGAATGGGACTAGGAATGGGTGGGTAGATAGAAAGCCAAGCCAGCTCAATCCTAGGTGTATATCTCCCCTTTGGTCATGATGGGGCTGCGGTAACGGAGTAGTTATATATAAGATATCCTGACATATATTACCACAAGTTTTCCATTTCTTGGCCGAAAAATTTGAAATCCATTTGGGGTAGTTTTCAGGAACTGACCGTAGGTCAGTGGTCAGTGTTTTTTCTTCAGGTCCTCCAGCTTTCCTCTAGCTACCAGCTAAACGTCCTTAACCCTTACCACGCGGGACAGTGTAAACATGTTTACGATATTCTTCTACGAGGACCATTTCCTACGGTTTCCGGCTACAGGTAAACCCCGACTCGTCTTGTAGTGAAAACGAGGCAGGAATCACAAGCTATCGTTTATATATAGGTTGTTAAGTGTTTCCCCCCGTCTTTTTTTTCGCTGTCATTGGTCAGTTATACTGTATCTAAAAGTAGCTGCTAAATTTAGCGAATGTGAAGGAGACTTTTCGAGCCAAAATGGCGCACGATATAAATACATTGTTCGCTGACTCAGATTCGGAAGCGGATTTTGAGGGGTTTGAACTTGAAAACATTGACAACATTCAAAATGATTTACCAATTATCAAGATTGATGAACATTACAATGATACAGACATCGCAAGCGATTTACGAATGGGATGGAAGCGTTAAGTAAGCGACCCTCTCGTTACTCAATTCACAGGTATCACCAGGGTAAATTTTCATTTTGATGAAGAAGACCTCAGGCCGTATATGTTATTCAAACTTTTTCTTGATGAAGATGACTTTCAAATTATTTCTGATGAAACCAATAGGTACAGTAACTCTCTTGATAGAAATAATGTGTGCAGCCACGCACATATTCACAGCTGATATGATACAACACCTGACAAAATCAAACAGTTCTTGGGACTGTTTATCCTAATGGGACTTATTGACAAGCCGTTTCTTGAAAAATACAGGTCTACGGATGCCACTATTTCAACTCCATTGTTTGAAAATACTATGCCAAGAGATCGCTTCTTCAATATTCTTACATGCATGATGATGAATAACTTTTGCTAACAAGTTTGAGGTGATAACCTTCACAAATCATATAGGGTTTGCATAGCTTAATCCATTATAAAGTTGTCAAATAAAACATTGAAATCAATACACTTTAATTAACAAATTAATTTAATAAAACTCAGTATGGCCTATTGGTTTATATAGGAATTACAGGGTGGCAAGGGTAAAATTATCTTGAGTGTTATAGAGCGTTAACTAATTAAACCAATCAATGGTCAATTGTAGGTATAATACAACTTCAACCTCCTCCATCCAAACCCTTAATGTTTAGTACTAGAATGTATCAGTATGTCCTAAAGCTATGGATACTGACTTTTAGATGTAGAACTCACAAGATCTCGTCTGTTGTGTGTTACTTAACAGTTGTATTTACAGGTGTACAGAGTGATCGTAAACAGTTATGTTGTATTTACAGGTGTACAGAGCGATCGTAAACAGTTATGTTGTATTTACAGGTGTACAGAGCGATCGTAAACAGTTATGTTGTATTTACACGTGTACAGAGTGATCGTAAACAGTTATGTTGTATTTACAGGTGTACAGAGCGATCGTAAACAGTTATGTTGTATTTACAGGTGTACAGAGCGATCGTAAACAGTTATGTTGTACTTAACAGGTGTACATGAGCGAATTGTAAAACAGTTATGTTGTATTTACAGGTGTACAGAGTGATAACGTTAAACAGTTATGTTGTTACTTACAGGTGTACAGAGCGATTGTAAACAGTTATGTTGTATTTACAGGTGTACAGAGCGATCGTAAACAGTTATGTTGTATTTACAGGTGTACAGAGTGATTGTAAACAGTTATGTTGTACTTACAGGTGTACAGAGTGATTGTAAACAGTTATGTTGTACTTACAGGTGTACAGAGCGATCGTAAACAGTTATGTTGTACTTACAGGTGTACAGAGCGATTGTAAACAGTTATGTTGTATTTACAGTGTACAGAGCGATCGTAAACAGTTAGTTGTATTTACACGGTGTACAGAAGCGATGTAAACCAGTTATGTTGCTACTTACAGGTGTACAGAGCTGATTGTAAACAGTTTTGTTGTACTTACAGGTGTACAGAGTGATTGTAAACAGTTATGTTGTATTTACAGGTGTACAGAGCGATCATAAACAGTTATGTTGTATTTACAGGTGTACAGAGCGATCATAAAACAGTTATGTTGTATTTACAGGTGTTACAGAGCGATCGTAAACAGTTATGTTGTATTTACAGTGTACAGAGCGATCGTAAACAGTTTATGTTGTACTTCCAGGTGTACAGAGCGATCGTAAACAGTTATGTTTGTATTTACAGGTGTACAAAGCGATCGTAAACAGTTATGTTGTATTCACAGTTTACAGAGCGATTGTAAACAGTTATGTTGTATTTACAGGTGTACAGAGCGATCGTAAACAGTTATGTTGTATTTACAGGTGTTAAGAGCGATCATAAACAGTTATGTTGTATTTACAGGCTACAGAGCGATTGTAAACAGTTATGTATGTACTTCCAGGTGTTACAGAGCGATCGTAAACATTATGTTGTATTTTACAGGTGTACAGAGCGATCGTAAACAGTTATGTTGTATTTACAGGTGTACAGAGCGATCGTAAACAGTTATGTTGTATTTACAGGTGTACAGAGCGATCGTAAACAGTTATGTTGTATTTACAGGTGTACAGAGCGATCGTAAACAGTTATGTTGTATTTACAGTGTGCTACAGGAGCGATCATAAACAGTTATGTTGTATTCTACAGGTGTACAGAGCGATCATAAACAGTTATGTTGTATTTACAAGGCGTACAGAGCGATTGTAAACAGTTATGTTGTATTTACACGTGTACAGAGCGATCGTAAACCAGTTATGTTGATTTTTACCAGGTGCTACCAGAGCGATCGTAAACAGTTATGTTGTATTTACAGGTGTACAGAGCGATCGTAAACAGTTATGTTGTACTTCCAGGTGTACAGAGCGATCGTAAACAGTTATGTTGTATTTACAGGCGTACAGAGCGATCGTAAACAGTTATGTTGTATTTACAGGTGTACAGAGCGATCGTAAACAGTTATGTTGTATTTACACGTGTACAGAGCGATCGTAAACAGTTATGTTGTATTTACAGGTGTACAGAGCGATCGTAAACAGTTATGTTGTACTTCCAGGTGTACAGAGCGATTGTAAACAGTTATGTTGTATTTACAGGTGTACAGAGCGATCGTAAACAGTTATGTTGTATTTACAGGTGTACAGAGCGATCGTAAACAGTTATGTTGTATTTACACGTGTACAGAGCGATCGTAAACAGTTATGTTGTACTTACAGGTGTACAGAGCGATCGTAAACAGTTATGTTGTATTTACAGGTGTACAGAGCGATCGTATGACCCTACAAAGTTTCACAGGCGTGTCGTCTGCTACCCGTTTGAGGATCACAACCCACCGCGCCTGGAGCTGATCAAACCATTCTGTGAAGATTTGGACGACTGGCTTAGGAAGGACAGGAACAATATCGCCGCTATACACTGTAAAGCTGGAAAGGTAGTGGGATAGTGATATCTATACACTGTAAAGCTGGAAAGGTAGAGGATAGTGATATCTGTATACTACATGTATACAATATACCAAGCTGAAAGGTAGTGGGATAGTGATATCTGTATACTTCATGTACAATATACCAAAGCTGGAAAGGTAGTGGATAGTGTTATCTATACACTGTAAAGCTGGAAAGGTAGTGGGATAGTGTTATCTATACACTGTAAAGCTGGAAAGGTAGTGGGATAGTGTTATCTATACACTGTAAAGCTGGAAAGGTAGTGGGATAGTGTTATCTATATACTGTAAAGCTGGAAAGGTAGTGGGATAGTGTTATCTATATACTGTAAAGCTGGAAAGGTAGTGGGATAGTTATCTATACACTGTAAAGCTGGAAAGGTAGTGGGATAGTGATATCTATACACTGTAAAGCTGGAAAGGTAGTGGGATAGTGATATCTATAACACTGTAAAGCTGGAAAGGAGTGGATAGTGTAATATGTATACTTCATGTATACACTGTAAAAGCTGGAAAGGTAGAGGGATAGTGTTATCTATACACTGTAAAGCTGGAAAGGTAGTGGGATAGTGTTATCTATACACTGTAAAGCTGGAAAGGTAGTGGATAGTGATATCTATACACTTAAAGCTGGAAAGGTAGTGGGATAGTGTAATATGTATACTTCATGTATACACTGTAAAGCTGGAAAGGTAGTGGGATAGTGATATCTATACACTGTAAAGCTGGAAAGGTAGTGGGATAGTGTAATATGTATACTACATGTATACAATATACCAAAGCTGGAAAGGTAGTGGGATAGTGATATCTATATACTTCATGTATACAATATACCAAAGCTGGAAAGGTAGTGGGATAGTGTTATCTGTAATACTTCATGTAACAATATACAAAGCTGGAAAAGGTAGTGGATAGTGTTATCTGTATACTAACATGTATACAATATACCAAAAGCTGGGAAGGTAGTGGATGTGATCATCATATACTTCATGTATACAATATACCAAAGCTGGAAAGGTAGTGGGATAGTGATATCTGTATACTTCATGTATACAATATACCAAAGCTGGAAAGGTAGTGGGATAGTGATATCTGTATACTTCATGTATACAATATACCAAAGCTGGAAAGGTAGTGGGATAGTGATATCTGTATACTTCATGTATACAATATTACCAAAGCTGGAAAGGTAGTGGGATAGTGATATCTGTATACTTCATGTATACAATATACCAAAGCTGGAAAGGTAGAGGGATAGTGTTATCTGTATACTTCATGTATACAATATACCAAAGCTGGAAAGGTTAGAGGGATAGTGATATCTGTATACTTCATGTATACAATTATACCAAAGCTGGAAAGGTAGAGGGATAGTGGTATCTGTATACTTCAGTATACCATATACCAAAGCTGGAAAGGTAGAGGGATAGTATATCTGTATACTTCATGTATACAATTATACCAAAGCTGGAAAGGTAGAGGGATAGTGATATCTGTTATACTTCATGTATACAATATTACCAAAGCTGAAAGGTAGTGGGATAGTGTTATCTGTATACTTCATGTATACAATATACCAAAGCTGGAAAGGTAGAGGGATAGTGATATCTGTATACTTCATGTATACAATATACCAAAGCTGGAAAGGTAGTGGGATAGTGTAATATGTATACTTCATGTATACAATATACCAAAGCTGGAAAGGTAGTGGGATAGTTTTATATGTATACTTCATGTATACAATATACCAAAGCTGGAAAGGTAGTGGGATAGTGTTATCTGTATACTTCATGTATACAATATACCAAAGCTGGAAAGGTAGTGGGATAGGTTTATATGTATACTTCATGTATACAATATACCAAAGCTCTGAAAGGTAGTGGGATAGTGTTATCTGTTATACTTCATGTATAACAATATACCAAAGCTGGAAAAGGTAGAGGGATAGTGATATCTATATACTTCATGTATACAATATACCAAAGCTGGAAAGGTAGAGGGATAGTGTTATCTATATACTTCATGTATACAATATACCAAAGCTGGAAAGGTAGTGGGATAGTGTTATCTGTATACTTCATGTATACAATATACCAAAGCTGGAAAGGTAGAGGGATAGTGTTATCTATATACTTCATGTATACAATATACCAAAGCTGGAAAGGTAGAGGGATAGTGATATCTGTATACTTCATGTATACAATATACCAAAGCTGGAAAGGTAGAGGGATAGTGATATCTGTATACTTCATGTATACAATATACCAAAGCTGGAAAGGTAGAGGGATAGTGATATCTATATACTTCATGTATACAATATACCAAAGCTGGAAAGGTAGTGGGATAGTGTTATCTGTATACTTCATGTATACAATATACCAAAGCTGGAAAGGTAGAGGGATAGTGTTATCTGTATACTTCATGTATACAATATACCAAAGCTGGAAAGGTAGAGGGATAGTGATATCTATATACTTCATGTATACAATATACCCAAAGCTGGAAAGGTAGGGGATAGTGTAATATTATATACTTCATGATATACAATATACCAAAGCTGGAAAGGTAGAGGGATAGTGTTATCTATATACTTCATGTATACAATATACCAAAGCTGGAAAGGTAGAGGGATAGTGATATCTATATACTTCATGTATACAATATACCAAAGCTGGAAAGGTAGAGGGATAGTGTTATCTATATACTTCATGTATACAATATACCAAAGCTGGAAAGGTAGAGGGATAGTGATATCTGTATACTACATGTATACAATATACCAAAGCTGGAAAGGTAGAGGGATAGTGTTATCTGTATACTTCATGTATACAATATACCAAAGCTGGAAAGGTAGAGGGATAGTGTTATCTATATACTTCATGTATACAATATACCAAAGCTGGAAAGGTAGTGGATAGTGTTATCTGTATACTTCATGTATACAATATACCAAAGCTGGAAAGGTAGAGGGATAGTGTTATCTGTATACTTCATGTATTACAATATACCCAAAGCTGGAAAGGTAAGGGATAGTGATATCTATATACTTCATGTATACAATATACCAAAGCTGGAAAGGTAGAGGGATAGTGTTATCTGTATACTTCATGTATACAATATACCAAAGCTGGAAAGGTAGAGGGATAGTGATATCTGTATACTTCATGTATACAATATACCAAAGCTGGAAAGGTAGAGGGATAGTGATATCTATATACTTCATGTATACAATATACCAAAGCTGGAAAGGTAGAGGGATAGTGATATCTGTATACTTCATGTATACAATATACCAAAGCTGGAAAGGTAGAGGGATAGTGTTATCTGTATACTTCATGTATACAATATACCAAAGCTGGAAAGGTAGTGGGATAGTGTTATCTGTATACTTCATGTATACAATATACCAAAGCTGGAAAGGTAGTGGGATAGTGTTATCTGTATACTTCATGTATACAATATACCAAAGCTGGAAAGGTAGAGGGATAGTGTTATCTATATACTTCATGTATACAATATACCAAAGCTGGAAAGGTAGAGGGATAGTGTTATCTATATACTTCATGTATACAATATACCAAAGCTGGAAAGGTAGAGGGATAGTGTTATCTATATACTTCATGTATACAATATACCAAAGCTGGAAAGGTAGAGGGATAGTGATATCTGTATACTACATGTATACAATATACCAAAGCTGGAAAGGTAGAGGGATAGTGTTATATGTATATTTCATGTCTACAATATACCAAAGCTGGAAAGGTAGAGGGATAGTGATATCTGTATACTTCATGTCTACAGTATACAAAGCTGGGAATAGGTATGTGGGATAGTGCTTTATTGTATACTTCATGTATACAATATACCAAAGCTGGAAAGGTAGAGGGATAGTGATATCTGTATACTTCATGTATACAATATACCAAAGCTGGAAAGGTAGAGGGATAGTGTTATATGTATATTTCATGTCTACAATATACCAAAGCTGGAAAGGTAGAGGGATAGTGATATCTGTATACTTCATGTCTACAGTATACCAAAGCTGGAAAGGTAGTGGGATAGTGTTATATGTATACTACATGTATACAATATACCAATGCTGGAAAGGTAGTGGGATAGTGATATCTGTATACTTCATGTTTACAGTATACCAAAGCTGGAAAGGTAGTGGGATAATGTTATCTGTATACTCCACATATATACCAATATTCTAGGTCAATGTCAATTAGATATGGAATCAAATATGCAATTAAATGTGGATTTTGTATGTCCTAATCTGTTTAGTATTTTAAGAATAGAAATTGATAAAGGTTTTGTTTGGATTTGCCTTTGGGTGTTGTGCCATGGTAATGTGGACTGAGGTCGAGGAGATGAACTAAATATTCAATTCTACTTGATTTGAATACAGTGGAACTCGGTTAATACAAACTCAAAGGGACCAAGATTAAAGATAAAACTTGGAGTTGTCCGAGTGTTCGAATTAAGCCAGTTCTCAAGTCTACTGACAATATCTTTATTTAATACAAATTTAGATCTATTAGTTCCAAGGCGTAAAACGATGTAAGCAAGGAAGATGTCAAAATTCTCAAAACATATCAAAAATATTGATTCATCAACAGCAGTCAGAACAGATTTTGCACCACATATAAGTAGCAGACATGACTTGCCTTACTGAGACACATGTACATGTATTCACAGGAAGTTATACAGAAAGTAACTATGCGCATGTCAACTCAAAGGCTGGTGAATGGCTTAAAGGGACATGAACCTAAATAAACCATGTAAATTTGAGTAAAATACATATTTAAGACGTGTCAGATACCTTACTAAGTAATATATATCAATTATTGTGCAAATGTGTCAAATAAAATAATCATAATGGAAATTCCATCTTTCTGTATTTTGAACCGGCCGGTCAAATTTGTAACGAAAGTATAGTAGTGTTTAACTTTAGTGACCTCCCACAATGCACTGCATAGGTTAACAAAATGGTGGATCAAAAACGTGGGTGAAGTACATACAAACAAATTCTGATAGAAAACAGTGTACGTCAAGAGTCAGTAACGCGCGTGATTGGGAAAGTAGGTAAATATAAATGGATCACTGAAATGCATGAGACGGGAACAACTCCCCACTTTATACTTGCGTGATGTACATATGTACAATAAGTCAGGAACTTCCCTTTGCCCCTGTCGAATGAAAAGTCTGGTTTGACTTTTGACTTATCATACTTACGCTAAATACAAATTGTTTTATAACAAATATGGCTTAAACTTCATTTGTCAACCATCGTTAGAAAATAATCTTTAAATGTGGAAAACTAATATTCCTAGTCATGTCAGCAAGTTTGTCGTTCATTATAACCTCGCTTTCGGCTAGCTTTTGTTTTGTGTTCCAAAAATAGGATATGACGGTCTATTTTTATCATTTTTGAGGTAGGTATTCCCCACGTTTTCCTGTCCTTTTAGATAACCAATCATTGTAATAAGATATTCAATAAACACCTGAAAACAATATCTAAGCATACAGAACAAATTATTTAAGGTTCATGTCCATTTTAAGTCAATTTTGCAGAGTAAAATTCAAATGTTCACTCCTAAATAATTTTTTAATATAAAAACAGTGATTGTGTACGACTCCAAGTTTGCGATTGTCTTTTGTCTGTCGTCGTGCGACGTCCATCGTCTGTTGTGCGACGTCCGTTAACATTTCCTTGTGAATGTGATAACTTGAGTAAATATTCACCGAGCTTAATGAAACATTATTTGTAGACTAACATTAGAAATATCTTATTGAACCTTGTGAATACGGTAATGTGAGTAAATATGCACCAAGCATAATAAAACTTTGTATGTAGACCTATTTCGGGAACAAAAGACATCAGTTGGCTTGCAAATTACATAACTGATTTGTATCAAATATCAAATATAAGGCCCATAGGCTCTTGTATATCATGTCGCCATGTCAGTCAGTATAATGTGAATGTAGGTAATGTACATGTATGGCAGCCACGTTTTGTAGTTGGAAACGGCTTCTGAAATGCCATTCGCCGGCAGATTTATGAAAAAGAAATCAGCATTTTCGGCAATCTTGTTGTCTAAAATGTCTTCTATGTATGATTTTTGTTATTTGGACCAAAAATTTACTTCATATTATCCAACTTTTAAAATTAGAATTTTCCGAGGTTAAACAAAGATAAAGAGGGAATTCAGCCAGGACCGGCAAAATACTTCGTATTAAGCCGGGTTGTCGAATTTTCCGAGTTCGTATCAACCAGTTAGTTCCACTGTATTTAGATATGGAAACGGCTTACAAATGTACAAATGTGCCTAGATATATTAGAAGAGGATGTTCATTAAGATGTGATGCTGTGTTTAAACTGTGTAATTATCCTACAGGGCCGGACAGGAGTGATGATCTGTGCCTACCTGCTCCACAGAAACCTGTTCACAGACTACAAAGAAGCCTTACTACACTACGGCCAGACGAGAACGAGGGATGAAAAGGTACAAAGGGCCAAACATGTCACACAAGATATACAAACAAAACTATCATTATAAAGCGTTATGCCAGATTTATATACACCCCCTTTACATGACATTCCTGTCTGGTTAAGTGATATTAAGTATACCAGATTCTATATACACCCCTTTTATATGACATTCCTGTCTGGTTCAGTGATATTAATTATACCAGATTTATATACACCCCCTTTATATGACATTCCTGTCTGGTTCAGTGATATTAAGTATACCAGATTTATATACACCCCCTTTATATGACATTCCTGTCTGGTTCAGTGATATTAAGTATACCAGATTTATATACACCCCCTTTATATGACATTCCTGTCTGGTTCAGTGATATTAAGTATACCAGATTTATATACACCCCCTTTATATGACATTCCTGTCTGGTTCAGTGATATTAAGTATACCAGATTTATATACACCCCCTTTATATGACATTCCTGTCTGGTTCAGTGATATTAAGTATACCAGATTTATATACACCCCCTTTATATGACATTCCTGTCTGGTTCAGTGATATTAAGTATACCAGATTTATATACACCCCCTTTATATGACATTCCTGTCTGGTTCAGTGATATTAAGTATACCAGATTTATATACACCCCCTTTATATGACATTCCTGTCTGGTTCAGTGATATTAAGTATACCAGATTTATATACACCCCCTTTATATGACATTCCTGTCTGGTTCAGTGATATTAAGTATACCAGATTTATATACACCCCCTTTATATGACATTCCTGTCTGGTTCAGTGATATTAAGTATACCAGATTTATATACACCCCCTTTATATGACATTCCTGTCTGGTTCAGTGATATTAAGTATACCAGATTTATATACACCCCCTTTATATGACATTCCTGTCTGGTTCAGTGATATTAAGTATACCAGATTTATATACACCCCCTTTACATGACATTCCTGTCTGGTTCAGTGATATTATAAGTATACCATATTTATATACACCCCCTTTACATGACATTCCTGTCTGGTTCAGTGATATTAAGTATACCAGATTTATATACACCCCTTTTATATGACATTCCTGTCTGGTTCAGTGATATTAAGTATACCAGATTTATATACACCCCCTTTATATGACATTAATGTCTGGTTCAGTGATATTAAGTATACCATATTTATATACACCCCCTTTACATGACATTCCTGTCTGGTTCAGTGATATTATAAGTATACCATATTTATATACACCCCCTTTACATGACATTCCTGTCTGGTTCAGTGATATTAATTATACCAGATTTATATACACCCCCTTTATATGACATTCCTGTCTGGTTCAGTGATATTAAGTATATAGTACTGCACAGTCCATTGAGGTAGCACTAGCTGTTGACATAGGCAATACCGTCAGGAGAGAGATATCTTGAATGCAAATTTGAATTCCTTAATAGTGTGTAAGACATATATATTTGTTTATGAATGTTGCCAGTAAGAGCCATTGTTTGCAGAGTTATGTATTTGCAAATATGTTGAAAATAACAAAAACTAAATATTTTTTTACACAAAAATAAAATGTTATACAGTAATCTCACCCAATCTGATGTAAACAAACATTCCCGTCGTCTCCCACACATCACAAACATACTTAGGCCTGGCAGTATGACTTATCTCTATATGTCCCCGTATGCACTAATTATTGTGTTCCATTATTACAGGGTGTGACCATTCCTAGTCAGCGGCGCTATGTCTGGTACTATGGGTATCTTATTGAACGTCGACTTCAGTATAAGCCAGTTACATTGTTGCTGACTGGAATCGAGTTTATAAAAGTTCCGATGTACAATGGAGGCACATGTAGTAAGTGTATAAAAATCACTGTTATTCTGTCTGTTTTATGAATACTTGTTTGGTGTTCACCTTTTGAGAAATTCTGACAGCAGCTGTTTTTAGCTTTATTTAGTGTTCAGCATTTACATCTCATATAACTACTGTAAGATCTGTTGATAATTTGTGTTCCTTGGAAAGTCCAGAAAAGACTACACCGGTAGTACAGAAACTGTTTTGGTTAGTTTTGTAATAGATTCTACACATCAATGTACCTAGATGACTAAATCTTCATTGTTGGTATCTAATGATGTTGTGTACAGGCCCGATGTTTGATGTGTACCAGCTAAAAGTGAAGGTATACAGCTCAAGGGTTTACGAGGACCTGAAGAAGGGCCAGGAAAGTGTGTTTATGGGGATAGAGTCGTCTGTGCCCCTGTGTGGAGACATTAGGGTAGTGTTTCACAATAAACCACGTATGAAAGGCAAGGTGGGTAATGTGTCAATAGTGATTTCTATGTATTATGGGGCTCGTTTATGTGTGGATATGAAGGATAGGGATATTCTACCTGTGGGTCACAAAATGTAGTAAAGTCTTACCTAACTAGGGTAGAATATCCCTATCTTTCATATCCACATCTGAAAGAGTATTTTTCTCTTGTACCGTGACATTTTATTGCAATTTTACAACTTGATTACCCTGCCATTTTGAAATTAGTTTGAAAAAAAACCAACATGACTGCATGTCAATTCTCCATACATGAAGATTGTGTGATAATTTGAAGGCAAAAGTCGTCGTTTGCATCTTTGATAATAAGACAAGCCTTGTTTCTGTGAAAGAAATTACCGAGAAAAAGCAATCTTGTTGATGCAGTAACATCACTTGAGTGTATTGCATGAAAGTTTGAAACAGCCAGTTTTACACCAGCAGGTATGAGAAAGAAGGGTACTTTGTATAAAAACTTAATAAGCAAATGAAACCAAAAAAACTAGAAGGAAAACATACCTAAAGAATTTGAAAATCAGAAATAAATTAGAAATTGTATTAGATCCTGAGCATTGTATACTTACTATATCTGATTTTCATTAAAACTTACACAGGAGAAGATGTTCCAGTTCTGGTTCAACACGTTCTTTGTAAATGTGGATGGGCCGACAAATGGGACTAAAACTTTATGTGCTGGAGAAATGTGTGTCAGTGAACAATCCAGGACTCTCTATATGGCTTTACTAAAGGACGACTTGGATAAGGCTAACAAAGACAAGTCACACAAACTATTCAGTCCTAACTTTCAGGTAAGACTAAGTATTTAAGTGCTCACAGGTAAGACTAAGTATTTAAGTGCTCACAGGTAAGACTAAGTATTTAAGTGCTCACAGGTAAGACTAAGTATTTAAGTGCTCACAGGTAAGACTAAGTATTTTAGTGCTCACAGGTAAGCTTGAATGGAAGCTTACACTTAATGTAGAAAAAACTAAAATTGTAGTTTTTAGAAATGGTGGTATTGTAAGACAAGAAGAAAAATGGTTTTACAACCATAAAGAAGTAGAAGTGGTAGATGATTTTAACTATCTAGGTATGTTTTTTAATTATAATGGTAAATTTCACAAAACTCAACAACATGTAGCTGAAAAGGGCAGAAAAGCATATTTTGCATTATCAAATAAATTAAAA
The DNA here is from genome assembly GCA_004382745.1 of Argopecten irradians irradians. Lineage (NCBI taxonomy): Eukaryota > Metazoa > Mollusca > Bivalvia > Pectinida > Pectinidae > Argopecten > Argopecten irradians. Next base: position 1,312,530 of record SAYR01062471.1, on the reverse strand, counting down.
AGTCATAGTTTAAACACCGAAACATTATTTTCAGTGTTTGACACTTACGTAAGTAGTGTATTAGGTTATGCATGTGAGGTATGGGGTTTTCATAGAGCACTTGAGGTTGAAAAAGTACATGTTACTTTTTGTAAAAGAATTCTAGGTGTCGGTAAAAACACTTGTAACGATCTTGTATGCTATGAGTTAGGTAGATTGCCTATGCATATTATCCAGAAAATGAAAATATTGAAATACTGGGTAAAACTTAAAGAAACCGATAATTATATATTAAAAGCATGTTATGAGCAAAGAGTATTAGATAATGATGATTGGATCATGAATGTACAAGCCGAACTGAATAAGCTAGGATTGGGGTATTTATGGAATAGTACGTATGAGAGTAATATTGTATGTAAACTAATTGGACAAAAATTTTATGATGTATGTACTCAACAAATTTTATACAGAATACAGAATTCCTCGAAAGGAATTTCATATCAACTTCTAGTAGACAATTTTGGTTTACAATATTATTTAAAGAAACCCATTGACCAAAAGTATAAAAACAGTATTACAAGCATACGATTAAGTAGTCATAAGTTAAATATAGAAAGTGGTAGGTTTCAAAATGTAGCACGACCTAATAGAATCTGTACAGTTTGTAATACCAATGATATAGAAGATGAGTTTCACTTCATCCTTAAATGTCCCTTTATACTCAACTACGAGCTAGATATCTGAAACCTTATTATTTTTATCATCCAAGTGTGTTCAAACTTGTTCAATTACTCAGTGTAAATAATGTTAAAGTTTTAAATAATCTCGGAAAATTCTTAAAACTTGCATTCCAGAAACGTCTCTTAGTACACCGTAACTGTATAGTATCTGATGTATAATAAATGTGTGCTAATGTTTGTGTTTTATTGTATACAATCACTCTCCTGTACATGTTTAAATAATTCAATATGTATTAAATTTGTACTTTGTGTCTTATAAGCCACAAGGCTTACGGAAATAAACAAATTGAATTAGACTAAAATTTACTAAAAGTGTTGATGAAAGTAAAATTCACTTTAATCAGAAGATACAACTGTAAAATTTTCCAGAAGTGTTGATGAAAGTAAAATTCACTTTAATCAGAAGATACAACTGTAAATTTTACCAGAAGTATTGATGCCAATAAAACCCACTTTCATCACAACACAGCTAGCTAATCACTTGTTAATGAAGGAATTTGTTGTTGATGTTTGATCTAATTTGGTTATGTCTCTTCCTTCAGGTAAAGTTACACTTTAAAACCCCAGATCCTGAACCAAAGAATGGGCCTGAATTAATACCGAGCAATGGAACTGGTTTAACAACGAGTCTGTCAAGTCTGACTGTGCCATCTCCTATAGGGCCTGGATACAGCCGCTCACCCACATTTGACAATATACCGAGACATACTCCTCCTACATCTTCCACAATGGACCAGGCTCATTCACTGTCAGAACTAACGTTAAAAGACCCAATGTATCGTTTACATAATCATAAAAACACCGGAAGTGACTCAGGCTCACCTGCTGGTAGTAATGAAAGACTCACAGATCCACTCAGTGAAAACGATCAAGACGACAATCTGTCGGACACCGATACAGACGACGAGTGGGATGGACTAGAAACGACGCTTGTATAGCATGTGTGATATTTAGTCTGGGGTTAGGGGAGGGGTATTCATGTATAACTGATTCGGTGTGTACCTGATGGTTAGGATGGCTCAGGTATGACTTCACACCTGTTTGTAATAGATTGTGTATGTTTGTGAACAGAGGTAAAGTCTTGGAAGGTTCTGTATGCGACATTGCATCAAGTCATTAAATTGCAGGAGACACTGTTTTGAAGGGCTTAAACAAATATGAGATTTTATGATATATTTTCGTGGGAATTGAAACAAATATATATTTGAGGCAATGATGATTGTAGTAATACTAAGGTGACCCTGAAATACTGTAGTAATACTAAGGTGACCCTGAAATACTGTAGTAATACTTAGGTGAGCCTGAAATACTGTAGTAATACTAAGGTGAGCCTGAAATACTGTAGTAATACTAAGGTGACCCAGAAATACTGTAGTAATACTAAGGTGACCCTGGAATACTGTAGTAATACTAAGGTGACCCAGAAATACTGTAGTAATACTAAGGTGAGCCTGAAATACTGTAGTAATACTAAGGTGAGCCTGAAATACTGTAGTAATACTAAGGTGAGCCTGAAATACTGTAGTAATACTAAGGTGAGCCTGAAATACTGTAGTAATACTAAGGTGAGCCTGAAATACTGTAGTAATACTAAGGTGAGCCTGAAATACTGTAGTAATACTAAGGTGAGCCTGAAATACTGTAGTAATACTAAGGTGAGCCTGAAATACTGTAGTAATACTAAGGTGAGCCTGAAATACTGTAGTAATACTAAGGTGAGCCTGAAATACTGTAGTAATACTAAGGTGAGCCTGAAATACTGTAGTAATACTAAGGTGAGCCTGAAATACTGTAGTAATACTAAGGTGAGCCTGAAATACTGTAGTAATACTAAGGTGAGCCTGAAATACTGTAGTAATACTAAGGTGAGCCTGAAATACTGTAGTAATACTAAGGTGAGCCTGAAATACTGTAGTAATACTAAGGTGAGCCTGAAATACTGTAGTAATACTAAGGTGAGCCTGAAATACTGTAGTAATACTAAGGTGAGCCTGAAATACTGTAGTAATACTAAGGTGAGCCTGAAATACTGTAGTAATACTAAGGTGAGCCTGAAATACTGTAGTAATACTAAGGTGAGCCTGAAATACTGTAGTAATACTAAGGTGAGCCTGAAATACTGTAGTAATACTAAGGTGAGCCTGAAATACTGTAGTAATACTAAGGTGAGCCTGAAATACTGTAGTAATACTAAGGTGAGCCTGAAATACTGTAGTAATACTAAGGTGAGCCTGAAATACTGTAGTAATACTAAGGTGAGCCTGAAATACTGTAGTAATACTAAGGTGAGCCTGAAATACTGTAGTAATACTAAGGTGAGCCTGAAATACTGTAGTAATACTAAGGTGAGCCTGAAATACTGTAGTAATACTAAGGTGAGCCTGAAATACTGTAGTAATACTAAGGTGAGCCTGAAATACTGTAGTAATACTAAGGTGAGCCTGAAATACTGTAGTAATACTAAGGTGAGCCTGAAATACTGTAGTAATACTAAGGTGAGCCTGAAATACTGTAGTAATACTAAGGTGAGCCTGAAATACTGTAGTAATACTAAGGTGAGCCTGAAATACTGTAGTAATACTAAGGTGACCCTGGAATACTGTAGTAATACTTAGGTGACCCTGAAATACTTGTTACTGGGGTTCACGTTTATCAGAATCATCCTACTTCATGTCAGTTTTTGATGCTGCACCAGAGCTATAGAGATCTTTGTTCTCAGTAAAATTCAGAATATATCCTGATAATACAAGAAAATAAGTCCTTTACAAGTTGATGTGCTACGTATACCAGTTATTTATACATTTATTTATTGCCAATGGAAATCATGTAATGATTCACCTTCTGTGTTTATACCTCTGTAGATATACTGTTTCTAGCCAATCAAGATCAGTCTAACTTGTTTCTAGCCAATCAGGATCGGACTAACTTGTTTCTGTCTAATCATCATCAGGCTTTGTAGTTTTTTTTAAGAAACAAACTAGTGTCTTTTCAAAGTGACAACTGAAAACAGGCAGCAGTATATCTTTACTACTTTTCATTAACACTTACAAATCAACATAAAACAGTGATGAAAAGTTATTTCTTTGCCCTGTGATAAAAAGAAGCTTCAGAGGTTTATTCAGCAGGGGAAAAGATGTAGAGGGAATGTTACCATCTTGAATTACAACATTGCAGACAGGTGTGAGATAACTGTTAAGCATACCCTGCTTAGAAATCTGAACAATGGCTCAGAAACAAGTAGTGATTCCTGCTAGAGTTATCTCCCTTTAGTTTTTCTTATTTAACATCTTTGTGAGAAACTTTCAAATGTATTTGCCAGTTACGAGATATCGATTGATAATTTCAAATGCAATAGGGAAGAACACATTCCAAGAATCTGTGCATATCTACATTTTATTATACGATATTGACTTTTAGAGTTTGATAGGAGAAAATAATTGCCAAAACTTGTCACAGATATGGTTGTATAACTGAAAAGGGGGAGAATTTGGTAGAGTTGATATTGTATTACATTTACATAATTATATAATCATGTCGGTAACAAGATCACTTTAGACATTTTACAGTAAAAATTATTTTGATTTTAAATGATGTGTAGCTGTTGGTCAATACTTCATAAAGCTTTATTTTTTGTATAATGGAGTAAAAAATCATATTTATGTTAATTGTACTTTTCCTTGATATATAGTTTTACTACCAGTCTATACCGTTTCCAAAGTGCTATCTGTTAAATATGATTTTGTTTCGGCATAAAAAGTAGGATAATAATTTTAAATTATTAAGCTGCTTGATTGCTATATTAAATAGGTCATCTGACCCGAAGGGTAAATCATCTGACCCAAAGGGTCAAGATGACCTATTGTCATCATGCACCGTCCGCCGTGTATAAACTTTTCCTTTAAATCACTACTAGTCAGAAAGTTCTCAAAGGCATTTTAACCAAATTTGGCCAGAATCATCCTTGGGAAAGGGGAACAGGTTTGTTTTATCAAACAACCTTTTGGGAATAGGAAAAGATTTTGTATAGTGACACTACCTAACACTGTTGTTTTGGTTTCTATTTCATTAAATATTTGTTTTTTCTCCTTCCTGTTATAATTTGTTGAAATGATTTTTAGATGACCGCTCAGGCCCATGGGCCTCTTGTTTTATCCTAAAATAAGTTTTTGCATATGGAAATTTTTAATGTGTATAACACATTGCTTTAGAATTACTAAGACGTACATACCTAGAGTAAATTTGAAGATGAATACAATTGTACAGTAATGTGCTATTAGGATTTAATAAATACAGCCATTACCATTTTATTTGTCCAAAATGTAAAGGGAGAGATGGGTTGGAGGGGGGAGGGTTGTAACAAATACAGAAACAAAAAGGGAGACCTGTTAAAAGTGATTGATTTCTAGTTGGTGCTATTATTATCATCTATGTGGATGTCTTTGGGTATCCCAGTGCAATAGGACTGTAATTATATCAAATTGTACCCAGTATAGAAATAGCTGCTATAACTACTCCCAATGATTCTGTGTGGTATCTCCGGATCAATAAATTTTATATAAAACTTTTACATATAAATTTTAACTTTTCTGAAGATGAACATGTGTACAAAACACATGTAAAGTGTATCAACTTAAAAGCATTGACTTAAAAAATAGCTCTCAGATAGGGCACCTGTTTTTGACAGGCTCATTTGTCATGTGTGTTGTGTGATGTAGTGCATGTTCCTCTGGTGCGTATATGTTCAGGACATTGGTGACTGTGTATATGTGAAGTTTGATACATTGTTGGTGTATGTGTGCTTATATGACAAAAGTGAGTGTGTACTTGTATGACATAAGTGAGTGTGTGTATGTATGTGTGCTTGAATGACATATGTGAGTGTGTGTATGTATGTGTGCTTGTATGACATATGTGAGTGTGTGTGTTTGAGTGTTAATTGATAAGTAGAAGGGAAGTAAAAATGATCTCATTACTCAATCTATGTATATACATTACACTAGCCACACTAGTGACCTGTTATATATGTCTGATGATAGGGCACCACTCCCGTCATCATCACATTCCAGTGGCACCACATGTGGTGCCTTGAAGCATTTGTCAGCCAGCGATACAAGATTTCATTCATTGCCTGTAGTTTCCAATACTATGCTAGTCATTTGTCATATGAGATTTTGTTTCCAATCTGACCTACTTTGGGCTAACCTTAAGCTTTCTGTACCAATTCTCATTGATTTTCCAAGTATTTATTTTTTGTACTAAAGCAGACACCTTTTAGAGTATATATACACAACCAAATAAAAACAGAATATATTGTATTTAAGAAAGTTTTCATTTTAATTTGTATACCAACTGCTTCAAATCTATGGGTAAAACTGACTCCTATTCTAACTGATAAGAAATCAGTAAGAGTCAAAAAGAATTTTTACTTTTTTTTTTCTTTCATTCTGTTATCCTCAATTGCATTAATTCTGTAAAAAAATGTTTTATGAAGGAATATTAGAAACTCTTTAAAAAGGTTTTCTGCATGTTGCTAAGTACATGTGTAAAAATGCTAATGGACTTTGTATTCACCAGAAATGATTTATTTTTCCACATCAGATATTGAAACGTTTGTAAAGGTTTTGATATAGATGTTCAACTGTATATATTGTATCGTGGTTAGTCCTTTATAGGATATGTAAGATACTCAATTATATTTGTGACAAATTTCTGATGCAGATGTGATGTGATGTTAGAATAAATGACCATAGAAAAATGGAGAATATTTAACCATATCTATGAATACTTCAGTTAGGTTACAGATATACATGTACTAGTATTAGCAATTCAAATATTTTCATAAGATATACAATATATTAGATACAAAGCTTCCATATTATAATACATACTAAAATACTTACAAAGATATGGCTTAGCCAGATATTTTTACAATGTGTCAATTGAAATGTCTTCACAGTAAGTGTTGAGGAACTGTCCTTTCCCCTTTCTTGTGAGGATTTGTATGCTGCAGTTAGTTTCATGGTGTTTAAGACTGATGAATGTCATTCAGATAATAAACAAGTTTATTTGACAACTTGTTTCTCTAAAAGGAGTTGTACTGTGCATGAATTGATTTGATTTTTCTGCTAGGGTTTAAAGACCTATGAAATGATTCTCCTTGGACCACTGATGTATAGTGTACACACTTACAACTGTTCATTTATTACTCTTTGATACCATGCCGACCTTTGATACCATGCCGACCAGTTGTTTTGCCTCTCATACTTACATTTAATTTGCTTCTGCTGATTTTATCACATGCTGTATTACCTTTGTACTTCAAGATTATATAACAGTTGTTATCTCCCCTTAGATTATATAACATTTGTTATCTCCCTCAGAGTGTTTAACATTTGTTATCTCGCCTTAGAGTGTATAACAGTTGTTATCTCCCCTTAGAGTGTATAACAGTTGTTATCTCCCCTTAGAGTGTATAACATTTGTTATCTCCCTCAGAGTGTTTAACATTTGTTATCTCCCTCAGAGTGTTTAACATTTGTTATCTCCCCTTAGAGTGTATAACATTTGTTATCTCCCTTAGAGTGTATAACAGTTGTTATCTCCCCTTAGATTGTATAACATTTGTTATCTCCCTCAGAGTGTTTAACATTTGTTATCTCGCCTTAGAGTGTATAACAGTTGTTATCTCCCCTTAGAGTGTATAACAGTTGTTATCTCCCCTTAGAGTGTATAACATTTGTTATCTCCCCTTAAATATTTTGTTATCTCCCCTGATATCATTAACTAAGAAAGTTTATTATTAAAAAATGTTTGTATTGTGAAATGTTGACAAACAATTATTTTTGAAATAAATTAATGGCAATTGTTACAGGCAATAACGTTTAGCTGTGATTTATGTGTTTAAAAGTGTGTATATATATATAAAACTTGTAAAACATGTCAAAGTTCAAATGTCCACCTCATGCTAAAATTATCTCCTTTAACGTGATGTGCATCAAACTAAGTTTTTCATTCAGCATACTTGTATTTATTGAAGTTATAAGTAACTCTTACAGAGGGATCTTTTTATTGTTAAATGAAATTAATAAAAACTACCAAAAGAACAAACTGTGAACTCTATGCCCCCAAAACAAGAAATACACGCTATTGTTGATAATGATTTTTATATTGATTGTATTTTCTTACTATAGAGATAGTTCTGGCAAGGTTTATTTGCTCTGTATTTATCTCCAGAACAGAAGTTAATAATGCTTTATAAATTGATATCCGATATGTATGTATGAATCATTCTTTTTGTTACTTTGAGAAACTGAAGTATATATTTGAAATGATTTTTCTTCACACATATTCACAGTCAAATTTTAGATGTGGATGTAATTGTGTATGGTTATCACAGCTGAAACATGATAGAATGATTGTAACAAAAGCTGTAATGGTGCAAGATAATAGGAGTTGTTTCCCTTTGTTTTCAATACGGGAGTTTCGAGATCTCAAAACGATGTGGGTAAATACAATTTACCGTAGATTAATCCCACCATCAGGTGATTATGACGTCATCATTTGATGCAAGTTTCGTGACATCATAATCACCGGAAGGTGGGACTAATCAATGGTAAATTGTACTTTACCCATGTCATTTTTGGGATCTCGAAACTCCCGTATTGTAATGTAAATAAAAAAAAGTTAGTCTATTTGAAAATATTTAAAAAATGAGTTAACAATAGAATATTAAAGATAACAGTACATATTTATGGATGCCTGCCTAATTCAGATCCTGTTACATTCGTTGAATATTTAACTATCGTGACTGTGTACTGAGAAGTACAATTTAGTGGTATCACTTAAGTGAAAAATATAGGATTTCAAAGACACTATTAGGTACAGGAGAAATACGAGATATCTATATATATATTTTTTTTTACTTTCCCTTGAATACGTTTGGATAAGTGTGATTTTCAACACCTTGAAGCTTCCCGATTCTAAAGTGTATTGTATCCCACCTGTTTTTCTGCTGACAACAGACTAATAATTAGTATTTACGTTTTTTATTGGATTTATAATCATAATATGTGCCAATTTTAGAAATTCGAATATTTTTTGTCACAATTTCCTCCAGAGCTGGACTCCATAACATATCATACAACTCTTTTAAACACTCTACTCTTTTGTTGAAATATATACAATATGACTAGGAAAAGACAAGAAGCCTGTTTATAAGTCTTATATAACTCTCCAAAGGTGATAGATACACACACAGGTAGGAAGTATTAGATGCTAAACTTGAAAACTAAACTATAGATTTTGAACTCTTAAAATTTAATATGTTTAAGATAATGATTTGTTGTTTTGAAAGCAGTTGATAGTATTTATATGTAATAAGATGTAAAACAAAACAAATTTTGATTTATCACAACATAAATCTATCTACGTTATATTGTATATACAAATAGAAAAAGAAATGTATTGATGTGAGAGTTTACTGAACCTTTGTTGTTACTATTGTTTACTGCAGTATGGAAGTGGATGCCTGAGATTAAAGTGTGTGTACATGGTCTATATGTCTCATTCTAACTGAACAAGGAGATCAACTTTCCAAGAGGCCTTTACAGTGGTAACCTTACTAACTGTATTTTGATGTAATTTATCTCCAAACAAAAATGCCATGCAGGTTTGCCAAAAATGAAATTACAAATATAATAAATACATTTGACAGAAAAGCTCGTCGTTTTGTTGTATTTTTGATGATTCGGTATGAGTTGTGGGAAAGGTAAAACGACCTATATTTCTTTGTATTGTTGTTCTAGGCATTTTTGTTTTGTGTCCCATCTTAAATATTCTGGTATATTGGAGTTATCTCCCTTGGTGTCACTTGGTCCTGACTTGTAGAGAGGAATGAAGGGAAGTGACTTTGATGTGTCAGAAATGTATCTCCGACATTCCGATGGTTATCATCACTCATATCCACTTCTGAAAAATGTCATAACAAAACTGAAGGTTCTGTGTGCAACAATATATGCGGCAGGTATTTTGGGTCTTTGTGCTATGCAAGGACGTATATGAGAAGGATAAGTCACACTGGGTTTTAGGGAAGTCCAAGGCAGGTGTTTGTGCACTGACCGTGACGTTGGGCGACGACTGATTTTCCTTTGATATCCGCCGGCGCAGCTTTTGATGTAGCTTGCGGGTGCGAGGGTTACCGTCTTACTTTCTGAAGTGGGGCCGTCATTTTATGAGCTATCGATTTTTTTAACGAAAATTTAAGACATATCCTCTAAATATTCCGTCTTTAAAGCAAGTAATAAACGTCGTGAAATTTAATAAACTTTACAATGGTGTTTCGTTTGACTCGATAAGACAAGTTTTTGTTGAGAGAAACGGTTTTTATTCCCGGTTCGTGTAGGCGTCTTGCGTGGTGTTTAGTAATGTAAAGAGACAGACACGAATCCTTCTCACTTATAAATCCTTGGTGCTATGCCATACAATGTAGTTTTAAGGGTGGATATTACGAGAGTGATAGTAACCCCTGAAATATTTAAGGACTTGCCAGGTATAGGTGGAGAAAGGTCAGGATATTCAAATGGAAAATCCAGAGATGTAGGGCGAGGGGTGATATGTCACCACTGCAGCCTAGAATTATGTATACGTATTTACTGAGATTGATTTAAGAAGTTCTATCATTGTTAAAAGAAAACTAATATAATGTAAATGGACTATTGCGTCGTTTGGATGCAAGGAATTTATAACAAAATGGTTCTTTGTATTCTTGTACGAAAATGAAATCTAAACACGAGATAGGGATGTAGTAAGTTATAAACAATGCAGAACTAGAACATTAATACTCAGCCATATAACCTCGGGGTCTCCGGTCTAATTCGTGGTGAAATGGAATCGGGTAGCGCGCATGCACTTATCGCAGGTACATTTGTATGTGCAACGCGCAGAGGGATCCTCATTTCCCGACAGTATCGTGTGTAGGCCAACACTGTCTAGCCAATTCCGTGAGTAGAACAAGTCTTTTTATTAATGCTTATAATACTTAAAACCACAAATTTGCTAGCCATGGGTATTCAGTTCAATACCCTCTGTTGCAGGGTGAGTATCGGACTGAATACCCTTGGCTAGCGAAGTTGTTAAAACCATGCTAACTTCATTATAATGTTAATACCGCGGTATCAGGGATTACCATTTACAATTCAAATCTACATGAATAAAAAAAAATACTTAATTTTCCAAAACTACATTTTACACCCATTTCCTTTCAGCTATTTCCACATTACCAGTAGGCACTCATCGTCGGTGTCCACGGTTGATCCGCTAAACATGCCTATATTAGTAGGCCTTTTTAATTAAACAAGCCTAATAATATAGACAGGTTTAGCGGACTATATTGCACTACATTACGCTACACTTATCAAGTGTTTACGTCAATATGTCCATATCTAAACTCCAGGAAAAACGCGTGTGGCTCGTGATCTTTAGTATGCAGTTTGAAGAATGAAATATAGTTATTTCAAAGCTATTTTTTAAATGAATGCTATTTTTGTATTTATTTTAGTTGAAAATTAGAAATCTTTATGCTGAAGCATAAAACTCATGAACTACACTATATAGTTGTCCTAAGCCGATAATGATTTTGTTGATAAATATATCAGAAATATCTGGTTAGCAGACACGTTGTTGGATGGATTTGGAGGCAAAACAAAACCTTCTTTATGTATATCAGGTCGTTAAAGTGAATAGTCGGGCAAAGGAAACCAGTCTAAATGCGTTCTTTGGCCTTCCAAAAGTCATTGTATACCATAATGATGGTCAAGTTCTGCTTACGGTGTCCAGTTTTGACCATTGAAATTTTGGGGAAGCCCCGTGTAAATTTAGCACAGTTCTAAATATAAATGCCAAATCTCTTTGAAAACGAGGCTGCGTGGAAATTCAACAATGGACATGTGTTTCATCAGGTCGTGTCGGTTTCGTTTCGTGTGATAGGACCACTAATAGGCGGTATGCACATTGTTGTTGAGATGATACAGCTTTGATGCAAATGAATTATATTCTTATCATATAGACATATGCTTGTTTGTTAATGCCATTTGGGTGGTTCGACTAAAAAGTCATCTTGTTAACATGGAATCGACACAAATATTCGCCGGATGGCAGAGATGGGTGCCCGCCGCAAGGGGCAATTTAATTGCAGCATCGCGAATTCTTTCGTTTTTTCATCAACCGGAAATGTCAATGAAGGTTAAAGTATTCAAAGTAATCCGCAACATAATTTCCAATTTAAAAACCACACGAAAACGTTCCATAGGAAGCGCTGTAGCAGTATAGTGGACTGGGTGTTTGGTTGTTCATGAGGTATGACTGTCAAAGTGTGATTGTGAGTGTGAGGAAAGATGAATTACTTAGACTTCAGCTCAGTACATAGGTAGTATCTTTTACAATGTAGCATTACCGGTCGCGGTGTTCGTGGTCATTCAGTGATGTAGTCGTGCTAGTTATCCTCGCTTCCGTTGTGACTGTTTCTCGTACGCTGTTTCTTGTGATCAAGTGAGATTCTAGTGAGTTAGAGTTGTGATGTGTGGTTCGTGTGTTCGGATGTGTGCTGTTCTGTGTCTGACTGTGTTTCTGTTTTTGTGTGTGGTGAGATCATGTGATTTGATGGGTGTGGTGACCGTGTGTGTCTGAGTGGTAGATGTCGGTTGCGCTAGTTGGTGGCATGGACAGTAGTTGAATTTGTTACTTCGGAGGTCGTGGAGAGGTAAGAGGTAGCTGTGTCTATGCTGAGGTGGCAATGTACGGGAGTGGTGGGTGTTATTTCGTTTCAGTTGTCTTGGTTGACTGGTATTGACTGACGTATTTATGTTACGTTAGTCTGGGTATGAATTGGTGCGTATATGTTCAGCATGATTAACCTGATTAATAGAACACGTATGTGCACAGTTCTTCTTCAATCATGTGTGATAGGATGTGATTTCTGGCTGTCTTTTTAGCTATTCGAGTGGGATGTGTGTATTGCGGACGTTGTAGTGATCTTGGTGTGGATGGTGGATATGGAAGACGTTGACACGAGGTTATTTATTAGGTTGTTTGTCGCCTAGATAACATATAGTACCTAGCTAGATGATATGTAGTATTTAGGGTGGTATGTTGCTGAGCATAGGTTGCGGCTTTCTGTTGTTCCTGTTCTTGGGTTTTTGTTGCTCTGGAGCTAAATAAGGATGATTGAGCTTGAAGAAAAGTAATTAATTAGAGAGAGAATGATGACGTACCAACAGTACTTTGTCTGTAAGTCCGAGGTGTCTTGATACTGTTTTATAATAGTCCAGTAAATGTAATAATTGAAGATTGAAAATTTCAAAATTAAGATGAATTGGTAAATTCCATTTTTGAATGAAGTGGTTCCCCTCCTTTTGAGAGTACACAGTGGTGTGACGTAAGAGGCCTTCTTTGTTGGTTTTAGGAATAATCATCTGAACTGAGGGGAACTGAAATTAGGTCATAGGTTACAATTTGCAATCAGGTATGTGTGTGGTTGGGGGGGGGTGGGGGGGGTGACTGGTTTGATGTAGAAGCACAACAGAAGAATGTCATGAGTGTTGGAAGTTGAACTTGAGTGGGGGTTGAAATATAGAATAGCTACAGATAACTGGAAGTGGAAGGGTGCTGTTATCATTGATCTGGTCATTATGCATAATTTGGGGCTTGTTACATGGCTTTTTTTTGTTATTTTAGCTCTTTGATTGGATTTGTGGAGCAACTTTGAATCCAATATGGTACTGTTATATTCTTCTTTTTCCATGTGATAGCTATTTCTTCTGTAATTTCACCCTTTCGCCCATGAGTCAACATTCCCAATAGGTACTTCACTTTTTTGTTTAGAACTCAAGATCAAAGACAGATGTACATAAGTCCTACATACTAATTTTTAGTCTATGTGTTTGTAATCACTGTTACTACAGTATTAATACATAAATAGGCCTATGTAGCAAGTTTACACATAGACAATAAATGTGAAATTTGGTTCAGACAAAAAGATTTTTAACATTTCAGATAACTTGCTAGTTTATCTGGTTTTATTTATATGTTGAGTTCTACTCTCTTGTAGTAGAATTTAGAATTCCTAAGACAATGGTATCTATATTGTGCTATATTGTAAAAAAAAATCCTTATATTGTAAAAGTAATTGAAAAGCTATCTACAAGCCCTGACAAACAAATGGGCAGGCATATTGGATGCAAGAATTATAATCACTGGATCTAGAGGACTAATATAAACAAATATTTCTACAAAGTTAAACAATGAAAAGTATTGCATCATAATTTTATTTAATGATTACAGTTGAAAGGAACATTTAATAAATTAGTACTGTTTAATGTTCTGTTCATGATCTTCTAGGTCCATATTGGAAAAGTTTACTTTCAAGAGCACTCAAATCAACACTCTTCAGTCTTCATATGATGCTAATTGTATGTATATGTATACATACACTTGTATACGGTCCAAGGGATGAACTTTCTGTATTCATGTCACTATGCATGCATGGTGCCTGAAAAAACGACCAACAATTTTTTATATCTGTTGAATGTGACAAAAATTGAAATGATCAATTTCAAAATATATATAAATGAATAAATGTAGGTTCATTCTACAGGGTTTTTATTTTAGAGAAAACATTTTATAAGTTGCAGTACAATTTCAACTCTGTAAAGTTTGTCATATACACATTACAAACACTATTTATTATTATGACCAGAAATAATACTGTATGTGTCCTCCAAATATATCTAAAGAACAAGCTAAAACCTACATGTACATATGTATATGTGTTATATCACAGGGGCGGATTTAGGTTTGAGGTTAGAGGGGGCGTGGGACAAGCAAATCAGGCGAGGGGTCTGGGGGCCGCCTAGGCCCCCAGAAGCTCTCGAATAAATGGTGCAAAATCCTGCATTGTGAGGATTTCATGAACACATTTTCCAGAAAATAATTGAAGCCATTTATGGAGTGTTTATTATTGGTTTTCGTGTTAGTGTCAATTTTTTTATTTGAAGTTTTGATTTATTTTTTTTTTACTTACAGAATTGCAATATCAAAATCTTAATATTTATATGGACTTAAGCGAAGAAGGGCTGGGGTCTGGGTGGGGGCCGCCTAGGCCCCAGAAGCCCTCAAACAAATGTACACTTTTTCCAAAAATAATTGAAGCCATGTAAAAATGTTCGTTTATTATTTTTTGACGTCTAATGTCATATTTTGAATATAAAGTTACAGAATTGCACTGCCTAAAATCTGAATATCTATTCATAGAGGCACGAAGCAAAGAAAGGGATGGGGGTCTGGGGGCCGCCTAGAACGAATATACGTACCCGGCCTACTATGCCTTTAGGCCGGGTACGAATTGGTCCCTATATGTATCGTAGTGGAGCACTGCCTCCGAAAATCACTCGGGCACAGTTTTTCATACTTTTTTGAAGGTTTTGAAGTAATAGGGAACAATTGTAGCTCTAAAAAAGACACAATTTTCAGTCTAAAAGTCTTTTGAGCTACAATATTGCAGCTAGGGGTCGCCTATTGAAGGTTTTTATAGGACTAATGAAAGTGTATGTGAACTTTTTAACGATATAAGCTTTTATTTCTATACATTATCTGTCAGATTAGATAATTCATTTTCCCTAACTTACACAATCTTTATAAGATCTTTATAATTGGTCTTGTCTATGGCCATACGGTGCCAGGAACTATTGCTATCATCCTGTTTTCTAATAGGGAGCCTTTTGTCATGTGGAATATTTTTTTAACATCGGTTTGCCTATCTTATAACATTATCGTTATAAAAAAATATGTTTTTGTTGAAACAAAAAAGGAAGGCATCTGGCCATGGAGTACACCCAGACCCTAGAGGCTCTCATTTTCTGTCGCATTCCACTTTTTTCTTTACACACATTTTCTTAGGACAAATAAAAGGCTTCTAGAAGCATTCGGCGTCAGTAGTGATCTTGTAACTGGCGTTTTGAAAGTACGCACACATTTGTGAATTGATAGTCGGATTTAATACAGGACTTTAATGCTTATTCAAAAATGTGTAATATATCATTTACAACTGGAAAACGAAGGGCATGACATATAGTCAACCAGCGAAGACTCATGGCCAGCTACAATTCCTTCCACCCACCCCTCCCCCTTTTCTTTTATTGCTAAGGATATCGAGATATAACCTGTCAATATTGAATATTAATGACAATAAATTATCTAATATATTGGGATTTTATCGGGGTTTTTTTTTTTGGAAAAAGTAAATACTTGAAGGGATTTACATTGTACCTTTTAAGCGATGGAGATAAAACCTAAACTTACACGAAAAAAAATATATAATTATTCCATTGTGTCTGGATACAAGTATGTTCATGCATGTATGTACCACAAAGTCGAATACATTTAGATTTTAAAATGATAACATCAAACGGTAATGGTAGGAAATGGAGCTTTCTGTCTAATTCTCACTCTTTATCTAATTCCTTAATTTTTTCCCTTTCTCCCTCTTTTTTTTCTTTCTTCCTTCTTTTCCTTCCATCCCCTCTTTCTTTTTCCCTTCTTTTTCCTTTTTCTTTTTCTCTCTCTCCTATTTTAGGGGGGGCGTACGCCGGGTCCGCCCCCCCTTGAATCCGCGCCTGTATCAGAACATATACAATACAATTTTACCAATTAACCTACAATGTAACACTACCAGAACATGTACAGAACAAAAACTTACAAATTAAAAATCTATAAATATTTACATCAGAACTGTATGAATTGACCGGTAGCATAATATTATAGATTAATTGAAACAAATCTTAGCTTGATAATGCACTAGCGGTTACATTCTAACTGTACATGCATTACAACGGTACATTTTATAAATATACAGGGCATTCATTACCCCTAAAGAGGCCCCACTAAAGAACCGCTATTTACCCCAGGGTTACGTTTTACGCGATTGGGGAACAGGTATGAAACATGTGACCATATGTGACCACTCATTTATGAAAAAATACTGCTAGGGACTATTTACATAATGATCAAAATACGAAGACTTACTCACTATCAGCTGAGCAGGGAGTACAGTAGCGGTCCGGAGCCGCGTGCTCGTTTGAACTGTTCTCTTCACTATAACAATTTGTATTAACACTGTCCATGCGTTGTAATGTTTACCGAGTCAGTTGTTGGGATTGTCGCTGCTCCATTGCCTTTCCTTTCGCATTTTAGGTGAGTCAGTTGGTTGTTTTGGCGGAAACATTTTGGTTCAAAACTACGGTAGCCATGTTTTGTTTACTACGGAGAGTGGTGGGTGTTGCGCATGCGTTAAGGTTAAACTGCACTCATAGCCGGTCGGGAGGACTTTTAGGATTCCCATAGATATTATTATTTTCTTCGCATGTACAGCGATTTTGACGGAAAGTTTTATTTTTCTAATTCATAAGAAATTATACCGGATATATTAATACCATTTTTACCGATTTTACAGTCACTTGCCCGACTATTCGCTTTAATAAATATTATTTAATTCGTTGGTGCATTTCCCGTTCTTTACATGTCCTCAGACCCGTTAGAGTTATCTCCCGTCTAACACAGTCAGGCACGTTATTTGTCTGCAATAACTTATTTGACACAAAAATAAGCCAATGAAATCTACGTATTGATACCAAAATAAAATTGTACTCTACATACAATTTTTTACGATTGTTTTACTGTTAAAATTATATTAAAGTCGTACAAAGCATGTCCATACAACTAAGATTTGTGTTCAGAGCCATGGACATTTTCATCAAACCATTAATACATAAATTATTTATTTTGTAACATCACATTTGGTAAAAAAAGAGATATTTTAGACCTAAACACGCACCAAACAATGTAATTTTTGTGCGTGTTTAGGTCTAAAATATCAATTTTGTTTAAAATGTGATTTTACAAAATAAATAATTAATGTATTAATGACAATGTCCATCTGCTTTTTTATTCTCTCAGGCATGAATAACAACATAGCTATTTTTGAGTAAGGTTTAAAAAAATGGAAGGAAATAGAGGGAATACATGTACATTTATATTTATTGGAAATGAATTATGAAGGCCACATGGAAAATTCTTTACAGTTTAATATATTTTGGTGCCATGTAATTAAAATATTGACTTCCTTAGCACGCTCACCCCCTTCAGCCCAAATGATCTAATATTACATAAAAAGATAATCAGCACGTCATGTATGCTATTTTTTGTAAATGATATAGTCAATTAAACTGGTAAATTTCCTATTTATCTATTTAGATCATTCGATTATCTAAGCTTGCCCCACTCATCATAATATTCATTACAGGTGTCGGAGTATTTTTCATGTATGGCAGTATGCATACTTTCTGTATTTTCACCGATATTATTATTTTTTATTTATGACATTTGTCCGTATGAGAATAGAGAAAGACAGAGTTTGATGAATGTTGTCTTTTTTGAAACATTCAATCTTGTGCATCAACTTGACCCAAAATTAACCTACTTTTTACGGCAAGAGTCCTGGAATATCCTTTTATTTTTCGACTTTTCGATACAATTATTGGCAAGGACAATGAAGCTAAAACAAAGCCGAAATTAAGAGACCTTTTCACAATCTTTGGTGTTTTGTTTCTCGACCACATCAGAAATTTCCTTTCTAACATGACATCTGTCATATATGAATATTTGTGAGTGTCATTTCAAATACAATAGTACTCCAGTAATCGATGAGTGAAGATGTCTGCAATACAACACCTATAAACTTCCTTTGAAAATAAATATACACAAAATTCATAAAGATATGTTCTCTGAACCAATGTGGTATGCCAATTATATCAAGGCGGATATTTTTCTAGCTTCTGAAGTGATGGAAGTGTACACGTGCATCAGGAATTTAGGTGATGGAAGTGTACACGTGCATCAGGAATTTAGGATTGTTATACGTTTTACTATTTTAGGTTGCTTTAACACTACATCACCTACTTCTGCCTTCTATAACCGCTTTGTTTTACGTTGACAAAGCTATTGTCACGGTTGGTGGATTACAAGTCATTTACATTGCACACCTGACGACATTAACCTGCTCGATCACCTGTCCTTCCCATTAACTATTTCCTCACTGTTTTATTGCGGGTCCGATAGATCTTTTCTTTATTCTTTTGTTAATAAATAATAATAAAGACTTTAATATTTGTTACAATTTCAAACCCTATTTTATTCAATACAGTGTTTTACTTTTCCATTTTATTCTTCTTCTATGGGTATTGGCTTATCTCATTATCGATGACTGTTATCAAACTTTTCTCAATTCATATTGCCAAGGCTTTTAACCAGTTCAAGTTTCGGTATTAGACTTTTACCACGAAGGTGCAGTCTATTAGCTTTATAACACTGTTTTGTGGCAGAATATCAAACAGGCTTATATCTGGTAGGCTTTATGAACAATATATTGGACTGTATAGTTCATTCATGTATAAACGTGATTTGTCATATTTCAAAATTCCACTCTAAGCTATCTTGTCATCATGTTCGGTTGCTTGTAACTTGTAGTGGAAAAGATGATACTAATATGCGACAAACAATTTAAAACATATTTATTTCAACTGAATTTTAAAACATATAACATATTTAGAACAAAATGTACTAAAATGTATTTTTTTCCAGTATTTAATTCCTAGGAAATGAAATAATGAAGGACTTTTCACATTATGACTTCATCTATCACTTGTAATGACCTTCCTTTTTTATACTTTATATATTACTATCTAAATTTACAATATATTTGACCATTGATTCATTTTAACTAAGTCTCTACCAAAATACCAAGAATTTATGAGTGACACGTCCTTGCAAAATACACAGTTAATATTCCAAATCCTGTTTGAAAAACCCCCACAGAAAACTACGTATGGTAGAACAGCAGAGTTCGTAATAACACCATTGTGTTTACAAGCATGATATTACTATATGTAACAGCTTCATTGCGTCCATGACACTAATACATCAAACTTGCACCGGAATACTAAATGTGGCTGCGCATGGTCAGTGACCCGAAACCAGTAAGTGATTTTGACGTAAATAGCCTCACAGTTACCAAAACTATTCCTGGATTTATTTTGACCTTTTCAGATTACACTGTATATAAAATATGATTATCTCCATCCGATCACATGCAGGTCATGCCGCCTGACTGACGTTGATGGTCTCTGACGATAATGATACACACACAATTACATATTTTGATAAAAAAAACTAGTTCAGCAATTACCAACCAGGATACGTTATTATTGTTCCCCATCATTCCACAGGTAACAGAACGTCATAAAAATATCAAACCTTTTCCAGTTTTTAGTACATTGGATTTCTAGCAAACAGCTAATGCTTAAAATGGGGTTTTACCATCAACGATAAGCTTTTATTTGATTGAAATAAGACTGACTCCACGACTCGAGTATTGAAAGAAAAAAAAAACGTTTAAAACACACTAGACAAACTGGTAGAGCTCTCTTTTAGTGAGAAGCTCAAGACGCATATCTGGTCCCTGCGTGTTGTGTTTAGATATACACTTTTTCATGAATGTGAAAGCAGTTCCATACAATTTTCTCCAACCGTTCACAATATGGCGAACGTCATTTCCGTTAGAACTTAAATGATCTACCTCGGAATGCCCATCAGTAATCCACATCGAACTGAAAGTAGCAAACGGTGACTGCATGGGGTCCCTCGTCATTTCCACGTCCTTGACAATGACGCGCGTGCTGTGTAGCGAGGGTTTCACGATCATGTTCGCTTTGCCTTCGTCCTTATAGGTAATAAAGAGCTGTAGAGCGCCAGGGTCGATATCGATGTGACTTATTGGCGCGGTAGGGAACCTCTCATTAGGATCGGACTGTCCCACTATAAAGGAGGAGCCGAACGGCAGTTTGTCCAATCCGGGTGGAGTGAGCGGAAGTAGCCTCATTTTACCTGATTGGTAGAATCGTAAAACCTCTCCGTACTTCTGAGACCAAGGTAAGATATGCATAATGCTGATATAGCTGACCGAATCCCATTTCTCACCCGTATCCAGTCTCGTTACCGACATCATGTCGCCGAAGTTTTGTACATTTGGACCAAAGTCTACCTTCACAACCTCCGCCTGTATATCCTTGCTCGAATATATGAGCTTGTGTTGCCGTTCGCCAAGTCGTCGCTTGGTCAGTCTGAGGTGCTCAATATTCACTGGGAATGGGTTATTGGGGTCCGAAACTATGGTTATTTCTATCTCATTCACCAGTGTGTCTGACCATTCGTGAGCAGATAATGTCCAAATGTCCTGCCGTACCTGAGGCGTGAAATATTTCGCATATTCAGCTGACCAGTTACTCTGGACACCTCTGTAACGAAGGGTCACGTAAAAAGGACTGACCACACGTTTGAATTGGATGGAAAGAACGTGACCAGTATCGACCTCTCCTTCGTCTATAGACGCAGGAGTCGACGGTGCTTTGTCAAACGCAACACATAGTCTAGTATTATGTGAATTATTCATCATGTGGTACGTAAGTGATGCTAGATTGTGGACGAGAAACCCATCCTCACCGTTCCTTTTAGGGATAGGCACCATAAAGTTTTCGAAATTCCAAAGTTCATCTGAGGGTGGCACGCACGTCTCATAATGAGATTCCCTATGGTTCTCGAACGACCTGTATCTCGGCAGTAAAGCAGATATCATATATAGCTCCACCTTTTTATTGTACAAAGGAAGGATGATATTATCCTCCTTTGGACAATTGATATCGTAAGTTTTCCTTGTAAGGGTTATAGAAGGAAGGTCATCCCTGGAAGGCCCGTTATCATACATGTTTTCATTGAGACAGAACAGTGAACATTTAAATAGTTCTTCCTCTAAGAAACGGTCTTCCACGCGCACAAACAGCGAGTCGATCTCTACTCCGTAGAAATCCGTGGAAGTGAAGTTGATGGTAATGACATGATACCCTGAGGACAGAGTTAGACTGGGGCCTACCTGATTGCTGGACAGAAACTTATTCCAGAGTGCACCATTGTCAGAGAGTTCCGGAGTGACGATCTCTCCAAGTTTGACACCGTCGATGCTTACTTCAAACATATCACTTCCGCCGTCGTTAGAGTAAAGGATATTGTCCAGGGCCACTTCCGATTCGTTTCTCAGACAGAAGTACACGTGGATAAATTGGCCTTGGTTGAAGTTTATCGACTCTTCTCCAGTAGCGTTCAACCTGTGTAAGGCGAACTTGTCCGTCACAAAGTTCTCCGCCTCGACATGGAAAACTACTCCCTCGCTTACACAAACTGAAAACATCAAGATACAGGCTGTAATAATCCAAGCCATGTTGAGGAAAAGTAGATTCATTCCAACTGTTTCAGGTTTAGAATTTGGTGCCAGAACTTTAAGTGTTAGTGACGTCAGTTTGCCATCCCATGGATTGTGTAATAAACAGCTCGGACAGCGTGTTCACCTGGGCTACTACACATTACACCATACTTATGACGACTTCTCCGACCACAGGACTTACAGGCAGAAACAGCCTATCCATAATGTACGTCTCATTGCGCGAGACGAGCGCGGGGTCACGCCTCGTTACATCACCACAGAGCGCGCGTCAGGGCTCATCAAAAGATGGATGACTATTCCTTTGGCGTTCACCTTAGAAAGACATGAATTTACACCGACAAACGCTGACCTTTGTAAACTTTAAAATGTCAACATTTAAAATCGATTATTCCACAATTAGACAACTACAAATTTTAATTCTTGAGTTTACAGAAGTAATGAATTGTTGTATAATATAGATGCTATAAAACATTACCGGCGTCAGTTTAATGTAATTAATAATCAATAGCATTACGGTGATGATCATGATGTCACAAGTACTAGGTTAACCGGACTTTCGTCTTTTTATGGAACTTCTAAAAAAGTGAAAAATAATGCAAATTATTCACTTTCTTAATTGCTACAAACACACTGATACAACCCTCTTTGAAAATTATTTCAAAGTGCGTTAAATATGGTTCAGGTTCAACGCACTTTGAAAAATATTTTATTGTTTCATTTTGCGTTAATATGGTACATATCAAGGCACTTTGGAAAAAAATACACGTATAAGTCAATGCTTATGTATATTAGTACATGTGTACAATTTAGAAACATCTACATGTACTAATATAGATGGTATTTTTACAAAATCCCTTTATGCTTCAGATTTATGAATTCATGACATAGGAATGGAATATTATTAAAATTATAGTTAACATCATGTTTTAATAATATTATCTTTAAATCATAAGTAACTAATATTTATTAATTATTCAAATTTATTGAGATGAATGTTGTGATATCAGCCTAAAGACCGATGAAGTAGCCTTAGCTTTATATCAAAGATTCTATCATGCGATTTATACCATATAGAATGAAGCAAAGGACATTATTTTTATATTAGATTTAAAGTTTTTTTTTGTTTTTTTTTTTTTTTAAATTTGAAAAGGAATTTTTTATGGGCTTGTTAAATGGAAAATTATGGCCATTGGACATCGCCCTAATGAACGCACTTCTGGGCAGCAGAGTTCATAAGCGCAATCAACCTGGTTACGTCTTTTAAAAATCTCTAAGAAATACTAACACAAGTTATAACGCATATATTTTCTCAAAACAAAATGTTCCAGTCAAACATATAAAGATATGGTGGTATGTATCTGCCATCCAATAGCGAGATAGTAAGTTTGATCTTGATGTACTTTTGTATTTGGGTTTTTATACCAACTGCGGGGCGCGGGCGATAATGCCACCCTTTGCGGTTCCTTGATATCTCGTCAAGTCGCCTTATTACGCAACTAAGTTGACTTCAATGTCTCGCTATGTGAGATCAAGGATTTATAAGTGAGTGAGTCTCATATACGTCCTCGGTGAGATGCATGCCACCATATAAGGACAGTGAAGCTAATATTGAATAAGAAATATGCTAAAAATATGTGTCTATTATGTTGCTAATTGATGGCATTACGTAATAGTGTGAGAATATTCTTATATAATTACTTTTTTAATACCTAATACGTTAAGATATGATTTGAAATAATTATGTAAGTTGTGCACATTGAAGAAATCTGTAATAAAGCAGAATTACCACTAAGTGCCATAGGATTCCTTATTATTATATCAATTCTTTGTATGAAAACAACAGGTTTAAAGTACGAACATTTCGAAACAAATTAAGTACTGTGATTAAGTATCAATGGTTGATAGTTCGATTTTCATTTTGAAGAATGAAAATATAATCACATGTTTAATGTCTGATTGTTAAGAACACTTCATTTCTTGTGTATAAAGTCACACCATTGTTTTAATATCATTTTAACTAGAAGTAGTTGTTCAAGAAAGGAATTATATTTTAGTGTAAATTGTGTATTATATGAAGAAATATATATCATTTGAATATAAAAAAATGAATATCCAAATGTTTTCAAAATAAATAAAAAAGAAAATGACATCTTTATCATGGGGAATTGTGTCTTGAATAGGTTTGAAAAGTTAAAAAAAAGATAAATAAAAAAGAAGTTCATTTTCAGGTATAATAATGTATATTAAAACATGGCTGTGATGTCATCTATTGTTATAGCTTGAGATATAGCTGAGACAAAGTCGAATATTTTCACCTTCTACTGTGGAATAGTTACCTTTCCTGTGGAATAGCTTGTGAACTGTTCAACGGGAAAGGTAACGTAACTATTCCACAGTTGACGGTGAAAGTAGTGTGTAAAATGTAAATAAAGACAATTTTAACAGCTCGTTGTTTTATTTGCAAAATATACCAAGTAGAAATATAACACTCAATAATCAGCAATATATCCATAATCATTGGAGAAATTTACATCTGATAAAATCCAAGGAAAGGAGATAAGTATGTCACCAAACTCACAACACTTATAGTTTCCATCAGAATTTCACACAGAGTTTTAGATCACCTGACCGACTATTTATTTCTTTGCCTGAACTTTTTTCCGAATCTTTATCTGTGCTTGTGTTGGTTTCCTCCACGGTCTGTGATTTTTTCACATTAGACTGCAGTACATCATTAACAGTTTGTAGCTGATGTTGGCTAGTACGTTTGTATACTCTGACTGCACTTCATAACCAGCTTCCTTACATAATCGGTTAATCAATGTTAATTGTTTGACTTAAAATGTTCACGCCGACTGGAACATCGGCATACCAGCAATTTGTTGTTGTATACTTCAGTGGTCTCAGGTACAGAGCTTCACATTTCCCCATTTAAGGTCTGAAAGAATGAAATGTCAATATGAGTTACTTAACTTATGTAGGTTTAAAGACAGTTATTTCCCTTGATTTTGTTTGAAGGTATTCGATGAAATGCATGTTTATTTCAAATACACGGACTTTAACTTAAAGACTGTTTTTTTATTTAACCTATATCATTTTTAAAATAACAATTAGAGTAAAATGTATGAATGTATCGTTGTACAACAGAGCAAAACGGACATTAAAATTTCAGAAGTTGTATGGATTTATAGTGTGTGTGTTTTTTTATGATTACTTTTTTAGTAATAATCTTAACTTAACATGTGTCCTAAGCTCGGTTATAACCGGAACAAGGAACTCAAGCATCATCAATCAATCAATTAACTTAACCTAAAAATTAACCACCATCTAACAGATTTTGAAAATTTGATACGACTCTTGTCTTCTTATGATCTAAACTTCTACATGATTTAGGCATCTTTGTTAAAACGCCATGTGAACTGAGGAAAGCTGGCTTGATAAATGTTTAAGTTGTTGTTTTGATCTATTTTGTGTTATGTACATGCATGGTTTTGCTATCGATCCCTTTTGTATGGATGTAAAGAAGCAATAAATTTGAATTGAATTGAATTGAATTGATACTGGTCTCTTGAAATGTGTTGGTTAGGAATAGGGGCCAGATAAGAGTAAAATGCTTGATTACTTATCTTAGATTCATGTATTGTTCATGTATTCTCGTGGGACATCTATCCAGTTGTTCTGGGTTTTCATAAACACATGTCTGTTTCGGTGTAAGTTTACGATGACCAAGACTCCCCGGATTAGTCTTTGAAACATTCTCCGTGTACTGAATGTATCTGCGACCGTTTCCGTCATATAATCTTAGCTGTGAATTTGGGCCAACTCTGAGAGCCCTGTGCTTTTGTCCAGCACGGAGGGCAAAGTTTAGCCGCAAAGTATACAATAGGGTGTCTAAAAGTTTTTGTGGCGTGTTTCGTCCCTGGATTTCGAGAGACCACATCTTATTTTCCTCTTCAAACGAAATAATTGAATCTTGGTGCTTCTGAATTCCTATTCCCTGTCTAGCTGAAAGTTTCATTTTGGCATCCAAATGCCTGCGTCATCCTTGGAAATTGTCTCCATCAAAAAAGTTAACGTTCCGACGGTTTTCACGTAAATAATACTGAATCCCAGCAATTATTTTAAAGACGGTCTTTCCTCGATATTCCAATCCATCTTTTTTGTGAAGTTCGGTAATGAATCTTGACAAATTAACATCTTTCTCACAATAAACAGTAATTCACCTTTTATTTTCGGCACGTTTTGATCTGTAAGAGCTTTTTTTTTGTTTCTGTCAGCTTTCCAGGCATCAAACAAACTGACTGACCAGTCTGGCTTTGCTACAGTGTTTCTTGCGGCAGCATCCTTTAATATCATACCAACTTTTTCATCATCTAATGTCTGGAATTGGTGATTGATTGCTGTTTTTATATGTTCTTTTCAGCACTTGAAATGCCAGAAAAAGGTCACTCTTCAGGTCAAAATTAGTTCTCTTTTTTGTTTGAGTGAAACAAATCTCATTATCACTGCTTTAACAGTTCTTCATGTTGGACAGCTGAATCTAGACTGAGTGATATTTCAATAGTAATACCATAAAACCTGTGAGAAACTTACAAAATTTCATGCAAAATAAATGCATGATTTTCTTATGGAGTAAACAGGTAGTGTGTTCTCGGAGGGTCCCAGGGAAAAAGATTTACCCGGGACAGTAGTATAGTTCAACAATAGACATGTGTAATAGTCGGGGAGTACTGGTTCGTAGATGCCATGTTTTAAGTATGAAAACACCTCAAACTGTGGAATAGTCCCGAAATATCTATTATTTCTCCTATACTGATGGAACATTTCTAAGTCAGAAGTAAGTAATGGGAATAAGCCTTGTTGGTAGAGACTGGCGTTCTAACTTCCTTTCGGCTGAAATAACGGAATATGTTGAATTTTGAAATACTGATTTGATTATATTACTTATCACTGTAATACATTGTATGACAAAAGCGACTAAAAAGGGAATGAGTTATAAAGCTTTTACAGAGCTGGAGTGTTATCATCTCTGTTGTAATGAAAATAGTTTTTATCAATAGATGGATTCTAATATCATTATGCAACCCCAACATCTACATAGCAATATACATATTTAAAGGGATAAAGACATATTTACAAGGACTTACAAAAACGCAGTTTGAATAAAAAATCCAATATACCTTCTTAATCCACTTTGAAAAATTATTTCAAAGTGCGTTAAATCTGGTGCAAGTCAACGCAGTTTGAAATAGTTTTTCAAAGTGTGTTATTATTTCAATGTGGATTGTAACAAGAGTTTCTATTTTCAGTCATCCTGCGACAATTAACACATCAAACAAATTGATATTAAATGGATTAAATTCACAAAAGCAATTCCGCAATATTTGGCCGTATGGATACGGTAATGGGGAAACGCTTTGTAGGAGTTATTCCCCTTCGTCCCTACTTAAATGATATTGAGCATTTACTTTTCATTCTACTGATAAGCTTCTTACCGGTTTTTTTCTCGAGTTTTTGACAATTTTTGTTAGTTTTTATCAAAAGAAGATAACAGAGAGCAACGACCAACTTCAAAGACAGCATTACATGGACCGTCATTCTATTCTTGTGATGTACATGGAAGTATCAAATTGATGGTCTTATCTGTTGTCGCACCATGAGTCTTCAGGTCTGCTACAAGGTGGATATAACGACAGTGGTTATATGAGTGTCGAGGAAGAGGAATTCTGCTCAAACATACTTTCTTGTGTACGTAAATCCCTTTGCATATATTCCCTCTTCGCTAACAAATATGAACAAAAAATGGTTGACAAGGATTATTTTTCTTATCCGATGCATTGTCAGAAGTGTGTGCATTTCAGTTTCATTTGAATAACGTCATCCGGGAATGAAGATGATTTCCTAGTCAACAACATGATGGTGACAAAATAAATAATTCGAGAGTTAAGATGATTTCCTAGCCCCAACAACATGGTGATGATTGTTCGACAAAATAAATAATATGAGAGTGATGATGATTTCCTAGCCAACAAAAACATGATGGTGACAAAATAAATAATCTGAGAGTGAAGATGATTTCCTAGTCAACAACATGATGGTGACAAAATAAATAATATTAGAGTGATGATGATTTCCTAGTGATTGTTCGACAAAATAAATAAAATACAAATGATGAATGTGATGGATTACACCATATATGCATTGTATTTATAATGAGACGTATTTCAATTGGTAGGACTGAATGATAAGATATACATTACAGATAACCGTTCTGATTTCTATCTTCGTTTATCTTTAAGTCGACTGGATTTCCTTTTCAGTTCCCTCTTGTAAGTATGGAAAGTTCAGGTGTTGTGATATTGCTATTTTTCATCAATATCTTTACTGAGAATCTAGGCTACATTTTTATTGTATTTGCTTTTTACTGTGGCACAGAGCTGACACGAAAAATGTTTTTTCAATGTAGAACTAAAAATATTTCATTTTATGTTTTGTGAAAAATATGTTGTCTTAAACGTGCTCACCTGAAACATTTTTGTAAGACAAGAAATATTTTTTGTGAGGTATGAAAAATATTTTTTTTTTATATATAAGACGACAAATACCTTTTTTCATGTTGGTTGATTTTTTTTCTTTTACGTGCTCACGTAAAACTTTAACGTCGTAGCTGTTGTTTATCTACAGAGTTTCCAGCGGATTTGTCAATGGTAAGTTTAAAAAGAATCAACAGCAAATAAATTTCAGCTATTAAAAACATTGTACCTCCCAATTACCAATGCAACATGGATTCTGCATGTAAGCATACCTACATAATGTACAGGACATAGACGCCTCTGACAAAAGTGTCGATTTGAACGTGACATGGGCCTGTTATTAAGTTATTGTTCGCAGCTACTTTGACACTTTTTAGTCCACTTGTTAACAAAGTTGTTTTGTGTAATATCTATGTGGGCCAACATTCAATTAAATGCTTTAAACTCACAACGCCCGCTGTTAGGGAAATCCTGTAGACAAGATGTTATTCTTTATCAAGACCATAACAAAGACCCTGTCAAAATGTAAAACAGAATCTTTTCAACTGAAGACTTATGTAACATGTGTGCACGATTTTAGCTTGTTGGTGTTTTGTTATATACATGATTTAAAATTAAAAAAAATTGTATTCTTCTGTTGAATTTCTTTGGATTCATAATAGTATTTACAGAAAACATTTGACCCGATAAATCAATATAACATGGGCACATACAAGAGTAGAAAGCCGGCCAAGGTTTCACCTAAAGTCATTGGTAGGTTTAAAAGCAATAGAACCAACTTCCGTAGCTGTATTAAACTCCTGTTACTAGTGCAGCAAAAAGTACTAGTAACAGGAGTAAAATACACTGAACTATACCGTCAGTAACATCCTGTAGTATACCACACTAGTAACATTATAGTGTGATCTCACTGAACTATACTGTCAGTAACATCCTGTAGTATACCACACTAGTAACATTATAGTGTGATCTCACTGAACTATACTGTCAGTAACATCCTGTAGTATACCACACTAGTAACATTATAGTGTGATCTCACTGAACTATACCTCAGTAACATCCTGTAGTATACCACACTAGTAACATATAGTGTGATCTCACTGAACTATACGTCAGTTACATCCTGTAGTATATCACACTAGTAGCATTATAGTGTGATCTCACTGAACAATACCGTCAGTAACATCCTGTAGTATATCACACTAGTAACATTATAGTGTGATCTCACTGAATATACCGTCAGTTACATCCTGTAGTATACCACACTAGTAACATTATAGTGTGATCTCACTGAACTATACCGTCAGTAACATCCTGTAGTATACCACACTAGTAACATAATAGTGTGATCTCACTGAACTATACCGTCAGTAACATCCTGTAGTATACCACACTAGTAACATAATAGTGTGATCTCACTGAACTATACCGTCAGTTACATCCTGTAGTATATCACACTAGTAACATTATAGTGTGATCTCACTGAACTATACCGTCAGTTACATCCTGTAGTATACCACACTAGTAACATTATAGTGTGATCTCACTGAACTATACCGTCAGTAACATCCTGTAGTATACCACACTAGTAACATTATAGTGTGATCTCACTGAACTATACCGTCAGTTACATCCTGTAGTAACCACACTAGAACATTATTAGTGTGATCTCACTGAACTATACCGTCAGTAACATCATGTAGTATACCACACTAGTAACATTATAGTGTGATCTCACTGAACTATACTGTCAGTAACATCCTGTAGTATATCACACTAGTAACATTATAGTGTGATCTCACTGAACTATACCGTCAGTAACATCCTGTAGTATACCACACTAGTAACATTATAGTGTGATCTCACTGAACTATACCGTCAGTAACATCCTGTAGTATATCACACTAGTAACATTATAGTCTGATCTCACTGAACTATACTGTCAGTAACATCATGTAGTATACCACACTAGTAACATAATAGTGTGATCTCACTGAACTATACTGTCAGTTACATCCTGTAGTATACCACACTAGTAACATTATAGTGTGATCTCACTGAACTATACTGTCAGTTACATCCTGTAGTATATCACACTAGTAACATTATAGTGTGATCTCACTGAACTATACCGTCAGTTACATCCTGTAGTATACCACACTAGTAACATTATAGTGTGATCTCACTGAACTATACCGTCAGTAACATCCTGTAGTATACCACACTAGTAACATTATAGTGTGATCTCACTGAACTATACCGTCAGTAACATCCTGTAGTATACCACACTAGTAACATTATAGTGTGATCTCACTGAACTATACTGTCAGTTACATCCTGTAGTATATCACACTAGTAACATTATAGTGTGATCTCACTGAACTATACCGTCAGTTACATCCTGTAGTATACCACACTAGTAACATTATAGTGTGATCTCACTGAACTATACTGTCAGTTACATCCTGTAGTATACCACACTAGTAACATAATAGTGTGATCTCACTGAACTATACTGTCAGTTACATCATGTAGTATACCACACTAGTAACATTATAGTGTGATCTCACTGAACTATACTGTCAGTTACATCATGTAGTATACCACACTAGTAACATTATAGTGTGATCTCACTGAACTATACCGTCAGTAACATCCTGTAGTATACCACACTAGTAACATTATAGTGTGATCTCACTGAACATACTGTCAGTTACATCATGTAGTATACCACACTAGTAACATAGTGTGATCTCACTGAACTATATACCGTCAGTAACATCCTGTAGTATACCACACTAGTAACATAATAGTGTGATCTCACTGAACTATACTGTCAGTTACATCATGTAGTATACCACACTAGTAACATTATAGTGTGATCTCACTGAACTATACTGTCAGTAACATCCTGTAGTATACCACACTAGTAACATTATATGTGATCTCACTGAACTATACCGTCAGTAACATCCTGTAGTATACCACACTAGTAACATTTATAGTGTGATCTCACTGAACATTACTGTCATTACATCCTGTAGTATACCACACTAGTAACATTATAGTGTGATCTCACTGAACTATACCGTCAGTTACATCCTGTAGTATACCACACTAGTAACATTATAGTGTGATCTCACTGAACTAAATACCGTCAGAACATCCTGTAGTATACCACACTAGTAACATTATAGTGTGATCTCACTGAACTTATACTGTCAGTAACATCATTGTAGTATACCACACTAGTAACATTATAGTGTGATCTCACTGAACTATACCGTCAGTTACATCCTGTAGTATACCACACTAGTACATTATAGTGTGATCTCACTGAACTATACCGTCAGTAACATCCTGTAGTATATCACACTAGTAACATTATAGTGTGATCTCACTGAACTATACTGTCAGTAACATCCTGTAGTATACCACACTAGTAACATTATAGTGTGATCTCACTGAACTATACCGTCAGTAACATCCTGTAGTATACCACACTAGTAACATAATAGTGTGATCTCAGAACTATACCGTCAGTTACATCCTGTAGTATATCACACTAGTAACATAATAGTTGTATCTCACTGAACTATACCCGTCAGTTACATTCCTGTAGTATATCACACTAGTAACATTATAGTGTGATCTCACTGAACTATACCGTCAGTAACATCCTGTAGTATACCACACTAGTAACATTATAGTGTGATCTCACTGAACTATACCGTCAGTAACATCCTGTAGTATACCACACTAGTAACATTATAGTGTGATCTCACTGAACATACTGTCAGTAACACCTGTAGTATACCACACTAGTAACATTATAGTGTGATCTCACTGAACTATACGTCAGTAAACATCCTGTAGTATACCACACTAGTAACATATAGTGTGATCTCACTGAACTATACCGTCAGTAACATCCTAGTATACCACACTAGTAACATTATAGTGTGATCTCACTGAACTATACCGTCAGTAACATCCTGTTAGTATACCACACTAGTAACATTTATAGTGTGATCTCCACTGAACTATACCGTCAGTAACATCCTGTAGTATACCACACTAGTAACATTATAGTGTGATCTCACTGAACTATACCGTCAGTAACATCCTGTAGTATACCACACTAGTAACATTATAGTGTGATCTCACTGAACTATACCGTCAGTAACATCCTGTAGTATACCACACTAGTAACATTATAGTGTGATCTCACTGAACTATACTGTCAGTTACATCATGTAGTATACCACACTAGTAACATTATAGTGTGATCTCACTGAACTATACTGTCAGTTACATCCTGTAGTATACCACACTAGTAACATTATAGTGTGATCTCACTGAACTATACTGTCAGTAACATCCTGTAGTATACCACACTAGTAACATTATAGTGTGATCTCACTGAACTATACCGTCAGTAACATCTGTAGTATACCACACTAGTAACATTATAGTGTGATCTCACTGAACTATACCGTCAGTTACATCCTGTAGATATATCACACTAGTAACATTATAAGTGTGATCTCACTGAACTAATACCGTCATTAACATCCTGTAGTATACCACACTAGTAACATTATATAGTGTGATCTCACTGAACTATACCTCAGTAACATCCTGTAGTATACCACACTAGTAACATTATAGTGTGATCTCACTGAACTATACCGTCAGTTACATCCTGTAGTATACCACACTAGT
The DNA here is from genome assembly GCA_004382745.1 of Argopecten irradians irradians. Lineage (NCBI taxonomy): Eukaryota > Metazoa > Mollusca > Bivalvia > Pectinida > Pectinidae > Argopecten > Argopecten irradians. Next base: position 1,279,174 of record SAYR01062471.1, on the reverse strand, counting down.
AACATTATAGTGTGATCTCACTGAACTATACCGTCAGTAACATCCTGTAGTATACCACACTAGTAACATTATAGTGTGATCTCACTGAACTATACCGTCAGTAACATCCTGTAGTATACCACACTAGTAACATTATAGTGTGATCTCACTGAACTATACCGTCAGTAACATCCTGTAGAATACCACACTAGTAACATTATAGTGTGATCTCACTGAACTATACCGTCAGTAACATCCTGTTAGTATACCACACTAGTAACATTATAGTGTGATCTCACTGAACTATACCGTCAGTTACATCCTGTAGTATATTCACACTAGAACATTATAGTGTGATCTCACTGAACTATACCGTCAGTAACATCCTGTAGTATACCACACTAGTAACATTATAGTGTGATCTCACTGAACTATACCGTCAGTAACATCCTGTAGTATACCACACTAGTAACATTATAGTGTGATCTCACTGAACTATACCGTCAGTAAACATCCTGTAGTATACCACACTTAGTAACATTATAGTGTGATCTCACTGAACTATACCGTCAGTTACATCCTGTTAGTATACCACACTAGTAACATATAGTGTGATCTCACTGAACTATACTGTCAGTAACATCCTGTAGTATACCACACTAGTAACATTATAGTGTGATCTCACTGAACTATACCGTCAGTAACATCCTGAGTATACCACACTAGTAACATTATAGTGTGATCTCACTGAACTATACGTCAGTAACATCATGTAGTATACCACACTAGTAACATTATAGTGTGATCTCACTGAAACTATACCGTCAGTAACATCCGTTGTATACCACACTTAGTAACATTATAGTGTGATCTCACTGAACCTATACCGTCAGTAACATCCTGTAGTATATCACACTAGGTAACATTATAGTGTGATCTCACTGAACTATACCGTCAGTAACATCCTGTAGTATATCACACTAGTAACATATAGTGTGATCTCACTGAACTATACCGTCAGTTAACATCCTGTAGTATACCACACTAGTAACATTATAGTGTGATCTCACTGAACTATACCGCAGTAACATCCTGTAGGTATACCACACTAGTAACATTATAGTGTTATCTCACTGAACTATACCGTCAGTAACATCCTGTAGTATAACCACACTAGTAACATTATAGTGTGATCTGCACTGAACTATACCGTCAGTTACATCCTGTAGTATATCACCACTAGTAACATTATAGTGTTGATCTCACTTAACTATACCGTCAGTAACATTCCTGTAGTATACACACTAGTAACATTATAGGTGATCTCACTGAACTATACTGTCAGAACATCATGTAGTATACCACACTAGTAACATTATAGTGTGATTCTCACTGAACTATACTGTCCAGAACATCATTACTAAGGCGGAGCGAGCGTGCAAACAATATCTGATCTGCACCTGAACACTCAAACCCGCGACTAGAACACTCAGATAATCACACTTATGTAGGAATACATATTACGAGGTGGTACATGATTATCTCCCATGGAAGTTGATTTGCCCACTTGTCTAGTTCCAATATTGATGCGTACAAGTCACATTAATTATACATGGAAAGTGGTGTATCTCCTGCACATACGTTACAATATCCCGTTAGGATCCTAGTTCCTATAATACATATACACTGATGTGAGGATCATATTATGCACCACTCCCAATTTTTACTCAAAATACAAACTAAGGATACAAATTACAATGAATTATGAAGCTCGACTCACACATCACCATAAATATCAACACGTGAACATGCACACACGATGCACACACTCACACTCCTTCCTACATTAAATATACATCGATACTAGATAAAAATATACAAAAGTTTAAACAGTCAATGAGTGAACAAATACAGCTCCTCAAGCTACTTACCAAGCTCAAAATACAAAATAGCTTTAATTTACCACTACATTTGTAGATGCGTATTTTGTGTGCCGGATTCATAACCATCTATGAACACCACACACACGACGATACCAGTACACACTTATACAGGTCCTAGTATAAGTGTATAATCTGAGCATGCATCTTCACTTCTGCCTGCCAGGTAAAGCCTATCACACCACATGTCAGATAGCGTAGGATTACTTACACTACAAGAAACTTACTTACTCACCTCTCCCTGGACTCCACAAACAAGACACATCCTTTCCTCAGGAGAGGATTATTGGTGAGTACTATGACGAGCTCCTAAACATTAGGTTAGCATGTTATCTCACACATCCAGACATGTCACAAGCATACCGCTTAGTCGATGCACCATATACACTATTAGGTATTAATCATTTGCATTACACTCACACTCTATATGTGTTCGATACTATGTAGTATCACACGAGAGCCATAGGTATTTCCTATCAACATTTCTCCACACTAAAACATTCACCATAGGTGCGCAAAGCATAAGCAGTAAAGCAATATGTTCCTTCTATAACTTATCGAGACTTTTCCCGTTACATATTCTCATTCACTCACTATAAGAGCAAATTTTTTAGTAAAGATAATTTAAATGTATTATTTTGATGATATTGGGCGTATCTCCATATGTACTCTGTAATCCAGTAAGTAACCCGCGCTCACAAAAACGACCTCTTTTGTAGACCACACACATAAATTATTATGACTCAATGAATCTGATATGTTGAAGATACTCAGCTAATTTGAAATGTGAAGATATTCTCTCAAAAATCCTAAAAAACTCGCATTTAAGATTTGATAAAAACTCTCTCGAAAAAAATATCTATATATTGGAGAAAACGAGTTAGATTCAGAATCATTCATGCACAACTTGTATACACAACTAGATTAAGCTACTCCTGAGGTTAAACCTTGTCTAAATGGCCACACTATCAGCTACAATACACACTAAATAAGGTATATAAAGAGTGCAGATGAGTCACTCAGACACACAGCACCACTCTTCACGCAGCACAAAAGAGATAGCAAGTTTCTATCCAGAACATTTAGTATATAAACCACACACATTTAAAAGCATTCATCCTTTGGATTAGTCCTGATGCTAAACTCTACTGATGGAGCTCAAATCTTATGTGTACATAGACCATGTCAAGCACAAAGGGATAACGAGCCGTGCGTGATAAATATACAACACCACCTTTCCTGTCAGTATAACTACAAGAATTAACACACCTCAAGGATAGCAGCCAGCAATAACTAATGCGAATCAGAGAAAAAGATTATTAAACAGGATCTCTAGCTGAATTACAACTGAAGTCACACCCAGGTACCCATTGCTACTTCTCCTTTTTGTATGAGTTTCCATGTCTAAAATGTTGGATTTCACTATTTTGAAGATGTGCTCAATAATTAAATCCAGTTGTTAAATATGAAAATTCACGCGGAGTACACTGTATGAGAAGTATATAGCATCACTATTCACTGTAAAACTCATAAAACAATCGATAAGTGTTTCACATGGTGGAACAGATTCAACACATTACATGACACTGCTGAACTAAGCACGCGTCTATCCACCGCTCCTGTATGATCCTGTTATCAAGAGAGGCTCATCGATTCCTAGTGTTCACGGCCTATCCTGCCACCATAAGGATTGTGAGACCATTCAAATATTGGCCCCATGTTTACATCATTCTTACATACCGTTATATATGATCATGTAGCAGTGAGCTTGAATATTTATGTTGCATTGACATGGAAGCTAATTTACAACCACATATAAAAGAACATTGATTTTCAGGAGAGAAATTGTGAAGGAGTAACTTACCACGACATAGTGATATATCTAATTTGCTGATGAGGTAGGACTAGCAACATGGAACTAAAAGCCCATTTTTTGTGATGAATCTCAGGTCTCACATAGTGTGAACAAGACGACACAATGTATGAGTGTAAGGTCAACATCCTGGTAGGTTATACCACTGTATACCATTGGAGGAGGCGATTCAATCCATAT
>SAYR01062471.1:1263447-1275177 GCA_004382745.1 Argopecten irradians irradians | reverse complement strand
AGAATCAGGTTAGCGTGTATTCTCCACAACTCTAAGTCTATTTCTGTTTCTTTATTTGTCGTAAGGTAATGTCGTTCTTTTCAAAATTTGCCTTTTATTGGTTTATGTTTGTGAACTGTTATTTAGGAATAAAGGAATTTTGACAGTAATGCATTGGTGTGAATTATGTATTTGAAGGTGATTTCATAGTGCGATTTGTCGCGTCGTTTAATAAATTATAACTTTACCAACTTTACAATCTTTATTTCAAGTCTATCTGTGGCCGATTGAAATATAATGATTCTCTTGGACATGAATCATTTTCTGGGTTGGTACAAAATCCAGGACGGCGGTACAAAAAACTTTGTCTTCCTGGGGGTGTGGGACACACTTTGTCTTCTCTAAGTTCCCCTGGTATACTGAAGCTATCCTGGGTGGTGTGGGACACAATTTGTCTTTCTCTAGGTCCCCTGGTAATCCACTGAGCTATCCTGAGGTGTGAGGACACACTTTGTCTTCTCTAGTTCCCTTGGTAATTCACTGAGCTATCCTGAGGTGTGGGACACATCGTCTTCTCTAGTTCCACTGGTTATTCACTGAGCTAATCCTTGGGGGTGTGGGACAGCATCGTCTTCTCTTAGTTCCCTTAGTATCACTGAGCCATCCTGGGGGTGTGGGGACACAATTTGGTCTTTTCTACGTTTTCCCCTGGTATCACTGAGCCATCCTGGGGGTGTGGCGACACAATTTTGTCTTCTCTAGGTTGCCGCCTGCGTATCAACTTGGGAGCTAATCCTGGGTGGTTGCGGACACACTTTTGTCTTTTTCTAGTTCCCCTGGGTATCACTGAGCTATCCTGGGGGTGTGGGACATAAATCTTCTCTAGTTCGCCCTGGTATACACTGAGCTATCCTAGGCGGGTGGCGGACACATTGTATTCTCTAGTTCCCCGGTATCACTGAGCTATTCCTGGCGGGTGTGGGACACTTTGTCTTTCTAGTTTCGCCTTGGTATCACTGAAGCCAATCCTGGGGCGAGGGACACTATTGTCCTTTTCTAGTTTCCACTAGTATCCACCTGAGCCATCGCTGGGGGGCGTTAGGCGTACCAACACTTATTCTCTAGCCTTCGCCCTGGTATCAGCTGGAGCTATCTTGGGAGGTGTTGGAACACCTTTTTGTTTTCTCTAGTTCCCCTGGTATCACTGAGCTATCCTGGGGGTATGGGAATCCAAATTCAATCAATATGCCATCATAAAACTCATTCTGCAGCCATTCTAAATCATACAATTCCACCAAACACCAAAATTAGACTTCGCGCCTTTGGCGCTCAAAAATAATCATCAAAAATCACATTGTAAAAACCTGTCTCAGGTCAGTCTAAATGGTAATATTTTCACATTTGGGATACACTGGACCCCCAAACTCGCACGCTGGATTTACGTATTCATTAAATTCCTATTCCTGGCGATATTTTTGCTACGGAACATAAATAATTTCTACATGCCGGAAATAAAAAATTAAATGTAAATCGGTAATCAATAATCTAATTTTAGTTCATTTCGCTTTGTCATGTAGTGTACTATATGTTATAGTTGATAATCAACACAGCGGACATGGCTACGAATTTTTTGTTAAGAACAGTAATGTATTATCAGTATAATACACATCACACATGTATATACGTATACTGATTGGTTTAAAAAAATCGTGGGGCCAAGTCCTGGTGATAATCAGCTACGTGTACTACTACGCGGTTTTTTGGCGGCGACGTCGGGAATCAATAAGAGACAACGCGACGTAATGAAAATAAACATTTGATTATTTTACTTAAATTGTGCAGAAGGTTGATGGTTAAGCTTAATGACTTTTTGGCTTCTGGCAAAAGTTATAAAATTTTGTTATCGTACAAGGAAATACAAGTTATATGTCCTTTAACACACTGGTTAAATATTTTAGCTCGGCTCTCGCATCAAAGCAGGGCGATCGTTTTTTTTTACCATGACATTATGTGTATGTAACAGTGAACATAACTCCGAGTATATAAGCTACACTAGTTTAGATGCATTAAAACCGAACACTTCAAAAGTATTTACGTATACATTACATTTGGTGTTTACTAAATAATTTTTTAATTATATGATAACAAATATAAAAAAGTAGTTAAAGATAATCAAAGATTATTGCAGCGTACCATGTGCAATGTACGTGTGTCGCCTTAAAATATATTCGCCTTTAACAAAAAGCTTATAGGCCTAATAGTGCACAAGAAATTAATTCAATTAAATTTTTGTAAACTATACTGTATATGATATATTATAAAGTTCTACTATTCATGAGAATTTAAAGGCCACATTAACTTACCGGAATTGACCTGGCCGTCCATTTTCATGAGCTGGTCGTATTTTTTAACGCTTAGCAAATTTAAGAACATATTCGCTCCAAAATATTCCGTTCTATAAACGTTGTTGAAATTTATAAACATTTTACATTGATGTTTCGTTTTCCTCGATTAAGACACAGTATTGTGTTGAGAAAGAATGTATTTTTATTTCCTGGTTCATAGGCGTCTCGCGTGGTGTTTAGTTAATGTAAAGAGACAGTTCACGAAATCCTCTCACTATATTAAATCATGGACTTACCGTTATATATAATACTGGCGTTTATTGGTAGCAGGGTCTACTTGGTTGGTTTTAAAGTAATGAAGCACTCCTACGCAGAAAGTAAATCCACATGATGAACGTTTATATATACTCCATAAAAAACACCCTAAAATAACAAATTAACAATTTATTGTACAATATAGAATTATGGCGTAGCTTACATATATGAATACTACGATGGCCGACAGCGGCCTCCTACAAAACGATTTTTTCGTACTTAAATATTTATTGATGTTAAGTGACAACATTTATTTTCTAAAAAAATGTTTTTTTGTCATGAAAAATAATTTATGTACAAAATAATTATGCTACAAAAAATATTTCTGCAAATATTTTTTTGTCCTTGACAATTTTTTATCAGCATTTTTTATGGTACAAAAAACACAGGTCTGACGGCTAAACCCTCGTATTTAATGGAATCTTCCTATTCTCAGGTGTACATCAGGTGTACAATTAATCTTTCAGATAAGGAATTTAACAATGAATGTTCCATTTGGCTTGCTTAAAACATAGACTCTGTCATAGACAATCAATTGATACTGGTTTCTTAGTGGACTTTATTTTATCTATATTTGAGAAAGTTCATAAAAGTCGCAGAATGTAAGTGGTAATAAACAGGTCATAATCTCTAGTTTTTGCCTTATTATTATCCCTTTTATATACCTTTATATACCAAAGGTTTAAATGTCCATTTAACTTAACTATTTGTTGCAAAACACGCCAGATTTTGCTGCAATCCTCAGTGTTATAGAACCCCACAAGTATCTGATATGCAATTAATCATCGTGATAAGGAGTACGGCAATGCCCAAATTGGGGTGGTATTCACAAAATACCGCGTCGCCTTTTGTTTTACTGTACTGAAAACTACGAAATGTAAAACCGTTAATGATTTTTGTTTACAAAGTTGAGTTAAGGGATTCGGCCAATGAAGATGACATATGGAGTCTGTACAATGTAAAAATAGTCCAATCTTAGGCGCGTTTGCATTCCTTATCTGAAAGATTAATTGAATACCTGAAAATGGGAAGATTCCATTTAAATACAGGGTTTAGCGTCAGACCTGTTGTTTTTGTACATAAATATTTGATAAAAATTGTCATGACAAAAAAATATATTTAGAAAATATTTTCTGTACATAATTATTTTGTACATAATAATAATTTTTCATGACAAAAATATTTTTAGAAAATAAAAGTTGTACTTAAATATCAATGACTATTTAAGTACGAAAAACGTTTTGTAGGAGTTGTTTTTTGCCGGTGTAACGTTGAAAATGGACCCCCGTTGAAAACTGACCTCGGGTCATTTTTCAACGTTGAAAAATGACCCCGAAAACCGTTGAAAACTGAACTTTCAGCGCTTTTTTTACACCGACCCGTTGAAAATAGACCCCGTTGAAAAGTGACCCCCATAAGAACTCGTTTTTACACAACAACACAACACGACACCACAACACCACGAAACCACACAACATCACACAGCACATCAACACACCAACACCACGCCAACAACACAACAACACCACACAACACAACACCACACACCATCACACCACACAACAAAACACAACAAATAACACAACATGACACAACACAACATCACACAACATAACATCACACAACACAACAATGCATTACACTAAACACAACACACAACCACACAACACAAGACAACATTACACAACAACACGACACAACATCAAAACAAAACATCATACAACACAACCACACCACAACACACAACCACGCAACAAAAATACAACAACATCCACAAACAACACTCAACAACACTACACAACACAACATCACACAACACAACACAACATAACACAAAAGCACATCACACAACATAACACAAACACACATCACACAAACACGCAACAACAACACAACACCACCAACAACAACACATAACACCACAAAAACACAACACACCCCACAACACAACACAACAACATAACCTCACACAACAACACATAACACAACACACAACACAACCACAACACACAACCACGCAACAACAATACAACACCATCCAAAACAACACAATAACACACAACAACACAACACACGACAACATCACACAACACAACATCTCACAACATAACACAACACAAAATCACACAACAAAACATCACACAACACACAACACAGTCACAACACACAACACAACAACAATACAACACCACCTAACAACACAACAACGCAACACCCGACAACAACACAACAATACACAACAACACAACACCCGACAACAACACAACATCACACAACATAACGCAACAACACATCACGTAACAACACATTACACAAACACGGAACAACAACACAACACACAACAACACAACACAACACAAAACACAGCCACACAGCACACAACAACACACAACGCAACAACACACCAATGCCACACAACACAATAACATGACACAACCACACATAACAACACAACACCACACAACATAACAACACAACAAGACCACACAACAAACAACACACAACACAAAAACACACAACCACAAAACAACACAACAACACAACCATAGGTAGAACACAACTGATCCATACGCAGATATATAATTACATGCATTCTTGTATTGCAGGGAATAAATATATATCAACAATTACTTAATATCGGCTGACAAATGTAAAATCGTCGAAAATATATTCATATAAAATCATTAAGAAACAAATTAATAACTACCCATAATTATAGTTTTGTAACACTATCCACTGGTACTCGGAAATGAACACCACACAGTACAAACTTTGCATGCAGTTGATAAAAACAATTCCTTTTTATTTACTACGTTACCTCAGTGTTATATAGCAATTTCTCAGTCTGAGAACAATTAAATTAACATTATCTACAAGGACGAACAAAATGACTATAGAAAAATGAAAGTTTTGTAGTGCCGTATTCTCCATAATTAACATACAAGCACCTAAAATATTTAAATGAGGTATTTGTTACGATGATAACAATACCAAATTTCAATAAGAGAGATTCACACTCTACAAATGTTACTAGTGTTGGTTATTAACTAACGGATGTTAATGAACGGTATAGTTCGTGGATCACATATATGTTCTAGTGTGGTATATCTACGGATGTAACTGACAGTATAGTTCAGTGAGAATCACACTATAAATGTTACTAGTGTGATATATCTACAGGATGTTTGACGGTATAGTTCAAGTTGAGATACACTATAATGGTTAACTAGTGTGTATATCTGAAGGAATGTTACTGACGGTATAGTTAGTGAGATCACACTATAATGTTAGTGAGGTATACTACAGGATGTACTGACGGTATAGTTCAGTGAAGATCACATCATTCTATAATGGTTTCACTAGTGTGATATACTACAGATGTTATGACGGTAAGTTCAGTGAGATCAGCACTATATTTATATGTGGTATACTACATGGGCGGATGTTACTGGAGGTATACGTTTCGTGGAGATACTACTATAATGTTATAGTGTGATATACTACAGGATGTTACTCGACGGTTATAGTTCAGTCGAGATCACACTATAGATGTATCTAGTGTGGTTACTACAGGATGTTACTGACGGTATAAGTTCGTGAGAACACTATATGTATAGTGTGGTATACTACAGGATGTTACTGACATGTATCGTTCAGTGAGATCAACTATAATTTACTAGTGTGATATACTACAGGATGTTACTAGACGGTATAGTTAGTGAGATACTAAATGTTCTAGTGTGGTATAACTAAGGATGTTACTGACGGTATAGTTCAGTGAGATCACACTATAATGTTACTAGTGTGATATAACTACAGGATGTACTGACGGTATGTTAGTGAGATCACAGCTATATGTTACTCAGTGTGATATACCTACAGGATGTAACTGACGGTAATAGTTCAGTGAGACTCACACTATATGTTACTGAGTGGGTTACATAACAGGATGTATGTTACGGTATAGTCAGTGCCCGTGCACACTTATAATGTTTACTAGTGTGGTATACTACAGGACGGTTACTGACGGTAATAAGTTCAGTTGAGATCACACTATAAATGTTATCAGTGTGGTATACTACAGGATGTAACTGACGTATAGTTCAGTGAGTCACACTATAATGTTACTAGTGTGGTATACTACAGGATGTAACTGACGTAAATAAGTTGCAGTGAAGACAACTATAATGTTCTAGTGTGGTATACTACATGATGTTAATGACGGTATAGTTCAGTGAGATCACACTATAATGGTTTACTAGTTGTGGTATACTACGGATGTTTACTGACGGTATAGTTTCAGTGAGATCAACAACTTACTGTTACTAGTGTGGTATCAACAGATGTTACTGACGGTATAGTTAGTGAGATCACACTATATAATTGTTACTAGTGTGGTATACTACATGATGTAATGACGGTATAGTTCAAGTTGAGATCACACTATAATGTTACTAGTGTGATATTACTACAGGATCGTTACTGACGGTAATAGTTCAGTGAGATCAACACTATAATGTTACTAGTGTGGTATAACTACAGGATGTTACTGACGTATAGTTCAGTGGATCACACTATAATGTTACTAGTGTGGTATAACTAAGGATGTTACTCTGAGTATTGTTCTGTGAGATACACTATAATGTTACTAGTGGTGGTATATACAGATGTTACTGACGGTATTGTTCAGTGAGATTCACACTATGATGTTACTAGTGAGGTATACTACAGATGTTATGACGGTATAGTTCGTGAGATACACTATTAATGTTACTAGTTGTGGTATCTACGTGTTTACTAAGGGTATAGTTTCAGTGAGATACACTATAATGTTTACTAGTGTGGTATACTACAGGATGTAATGACGGTATAGTTCAGTGAGATCACACTATAATGTTCTAGTTGGTGTATATAGCATGATGTTTAATACGGTATTAGTTAGTGAGATACACTATATGTTATAGTGTGGTCTACAGGAATTCAACTGGACGGTATAGTTAGTGAGATCACCACCTATATGTTACTAGTTGTGGTACTACAGTGTTTACTGACAGTCAATAGGTTCAGTGAGATCCACTATAAATGTTACTCAGTGGTGGTATACTACAGGATGTTACTGAAGGTATAGTTCAGTGGAGATGCCACTCATAATGTTACTAGTGTGGTATACTACAGGATGTAAATGACGGTATCGTTCAGTGAGATCACATACTATATGTTACTGAGTGTGGTAACTAAGCGATGTTATGACGGTATAGTTCAGTGAAGATCACACTATATGTTACAAGTGTGGTATCTAAGGATGTTACTGCGGTATAGTTCAGTGAGCTCACACTAATAATGTTATAGTCTGAATATACTACATGATGTTAATGACGGTATGTTCAGTGAGATCCCCTATCTGTTACTAGTGTGGTATACACAGGATGTTATCTCTGACGGTATATTCATGAGATCACACTATAATCGTTATCTAGTGTGATATACACAAGGATGTTACTGACGGTATAGTTAGTGGAGATCACACTATATGTTACTAGTCTGATCTAACACATGATAGTTTATGTGACGGTATAGTTCAGTGAGATCACACTATAATGTTAACTTGTGTGGTATACTACAGATGTAACTGACGGTATAAGTTTAGTGAGATCAACTATATGTTATGAGTTGTGGTATACTGCAGGATGTAACTGACGGTATAGTTTTTACGTGAGATCAACTATAATGTACTTGTGTGGTATACTACAGGATGTTACTGAGGTTAGTTTAAGTGAGATCACACTATAATGTTCTGTGTGGTATACTACGGATGTACTGAGGTATGTTCAGTGAGATACACTATAATGTTCTAGTGTGGTATATAAGGATGTACACTGACGGTAATACGTTTTAGTGAGATCACACTATAACTGTTACTAGTGTGGTTATACTACAGGATGTAACTGACGTATAGTTAGTGAATACACTATAATGTTTACTAGTGGGTTCTACGGATGTAACTGACGGTATTAGTTTAGTGAGATCACACTATAATGTTTACTTGTGTGGTATACTAGGATGTTACTGACAGTATAGTTTTAGTGAGATCACACTATAATGTTACTGTGTGGGGTTATACTACAGGATGTATGACGGTATAGTTCAGTGAGATCACACTATAATGTTATAAGTGTGATACTACTACAGGATGTTTATGACGGTATAGTTCAGTGAGATCACACTTATAAGTTACTAGTGTTTGGTATACTAAACGGATGTTACTGACGGTATAGTTCAGTGAGATACACTATAAGTTACTAGTGTGGTAATACTACAGGATGTTACTGACGGTTATGTTCGTGAGATAACCCTATAATGTTACTAGTGTGGTATACTAAGATAGTTACTGCGGTTTGTTCAGTGAGATCCATATAATGTTACGTAGTGTAATATCACAGTGATGTTACTGACGGTATATGTTCAGTGAGATCACAACTTTAATGTTATAGTTGTGGTATCATAAGGATGTTACTGACGGTATAGTTCAGTGAGATCACACTATAATGTTACTATGTGTGATACTACAAACAGGATGTTACTGACGTATGTTCAGTGAGATCACACTATAGTGTTACTAGTGTGATATACTACATGGATGTTTAACTGACGGTATACGTTCAGTGAGATCACACTATAATGTTTACTTACGTGAGGTATACTACAGGATGTTACTGAGGTATAGTTCAGGAGATAACACTGATAATGTTACTAGTGTGGTATACTACGGTGTAACTGAAGGTATAGTTCAGTGAGATCACACTATACATGTTACTAGTGTGATATATCAACAGGATGTTTACTGACAGTATACGTTCAGTGAGATCCACACTATATCGTTAACTATGTGTGATATACTAAGGATGTTACTCGACGGTATAGTTCAGTGAGTACACTATAATGTTACTAGTGTGATATACTACAGGATGTTACTCGACGGTTACGTTAGTGAGATCACACTTAATGTTACTAGTGTGGTATACTACAGGATGTTTACTGACGGTTACGTTCAGTGAAGATTCACACTATAATGTTACTAGTGTGGTATACTACAGGATGTAACTTGACGGTATAAGTTCAGTGAGATCAACTATATGTTAACTATTGTGGTATACTACAGGATGTTATGACGGTATAGTTCAGTGAGATCACACTATATGTTATAGTGTGATTACTACAGGATGTTACTGGACGTATAGGTCAGGTGAGATACCTATAATGTTACTAGTGTGGTATACTAAGGATGTACTGACGGTTATAGTTTTCAGTGAGATCACACTATATGTTTACTAGTGGTGATCTCTACGGAGTTTACTGGGTATAGGTTCAGTGAGATCACACTATAATGTTACTTAGTGTGGTATACTACAGGATGTTAATTTGAGGTATAGTTCAGTGAGATCACAATATTAATGTTATAGTGTGGTAATAACTACAGGATGTTACTGACGGTATAGTTCAGTGAGATCCACACTATATGTTAAGTGTGGTATACTAGCAGGATGTTCTGACGGTATTGTTTCAGTGAGATACTATAATGTTACTAAGTGTAATATACTCAGGATGTTCGACGGGTATAGTTCAGTGAAGATCAACTTTAAAATGTACTAGTGTGGTATACTACAGGATGTTACATGACGGTATAGTTCGTGAGATCACACCTATAATGTTTATAGTGTGATATTATTCAACAGGATGTTACTCGGACAAGTAAGTTCAGTGAGATCAACTATAAGTTACTAGTGTCGGATATACTACAGGATGTTAATGAGGTATATTCAGTGAGATCACATCTATAATGGTGTACTAGTGAGGAATACTACAGGATTTACTGACGGTAATAGTTCAGTGAGGATAACAACTATAAATGTTACTAGTGTGGTATACTACAGGATGTAACTGACGGTATAGTTCAGTGAGATCACACTATAATGTTACTCAGTGTGATATACAACAGGATGTTACTGACAGTATAGGTTCAGTGAGATCACACTATAGAATGTTACTAGTGTGATATACTACAGGATGTTACTGAACGGTATAGTTCAGCTGGATCACACTATATGTTTATAGTGTGATATACTACAGGATGTTACTTGACGGTATAGTTCAGTGAGATTCACACTATAATGTTACTAGTGTGGTATATACAGTGATTTATGACGGTATAGTTCAGTGAGATCACACTATAATGTTCTAGTGTGGTATACTACAGGTGTTAACTGAGGTTATAGTTCAGTGAGATCACACTATAATGTTACTATTGTGGTATACTACAGGATGTTACTGACAGGTATGTTCAGTGAAGATAACACTATAAATGTTACTAGTGTGATATCACAGGATGTTACTGACGGTTAAGTTCAGTGAGATAACTTATAATGTTACTAGTGTGGTATATCAGGATGTTTACTGACGGTATAGTTTTCAGTGAGATGCCATCTATATGTTTACTAGTGTGATAAGCTACAGATGTTACTCGCGGTATAGTTGCAGTGAGATCACACTATAATGTTACTAGTGTGGTATAACTACAGGATGTTACTGACGGTAATACGTTCAGGTGTATTTTACTCCTGTTACTCAGTACTTTTTGCTGCACCTAGTAACAGGAGTTTTAATACAGCTACGGAAGTTGGTTCTTTGCTTTTAATCTACCAATGACTTTGGTGAAACCTTGGCCGGTGTAACGTTGAAACATGGACCTCCGTTGAAAATGACTCGGGGTCCAGTTTTCAACGGTGAAAACGGACCCCGACTGCCTGTTGAAGAATTGGAACATGCCGTGTTGAAAATTGACAGTGCTCGTAGGGTCAATTCTCACGGCAGGTCTGTTGAAAATAGACCGCGTTGAAAAATGACCTTGGACAAACTATCAAACGAATGGGTCTGTTGAAAATAATGAACCATAGTACATATACAAATAATATAATTGTAAATCGTTGCACAAAACATTAATTCTGCCGAATTCTGTGTTATCACCCACTCTCTATTCTCACATAAGTGACCCTTCTCGTGCTGAAATTTAATTACGTAATCACCTCGATTTTGA
>SAYR01062471.1:1224851-1255006 GCA_004382745.1 Argopecten irradians irradians | reverse complement strand
GTTTATATATAAATGTGTTCAACTGAAACATGCTATTATTGATTGTGATTTTTTTTTCTCAAGGATATGCGAGAAGAAAGGAAAAACATTTACAGGCAGGACAGCCATGATGTATTGAAGAGGCCGTGACGGAATACAAGGCCGGTGCATTCGTCCTCCGAAAATGTGCGGCGAAGTTATTGGGATACCTAGATCAAGCATATCAGACAATGCCTTGGTAAAAATCACTTCATCCTTCTGCAGGAAAACCTGCTGTCATCCCTGCAGAGATTGAAAAATCTATAGTACAAAATGCATTTGAAGCTTCAGAAAGGGACTGGGCTTGTCGGCATCAGCTCATGATGAAGGCCGGCCAGGTTTGCAAGCGTTTGAAAATTCAAACACCCTTCAAAACATGGCATCCTGGGAGGACTGGTACCGTGGCCTTAGTAACAGTTCCCCGATATTTCTTGCGAAACCAGCAAAGCTGTCAGCTTCACGTTCTCGCCTTGATTCTTCGACAGTAAGCGACTATTTTAAGAACTCTCAAAGGTATCAATGAAAATAACATTATCGATCCAAGGAACATTTGGAATATGGACGAGAAGGGATATCCTAGAAACACAAACCACAATCTGTTGTCGCGAGGAAAGGCACAAGACAGGTTGCTGGTAAAGTAAGCAACAACAGAGAGGAATATTACTATAGTTGCAGCCATCAATGCAAATGGCAATAAAAATGCCCCCTCTTATTATTGTAAAAGGGAAAACCCACCGCAGTCTGCATGCTTATGGCACGACGAGGTCCAAAGGATGCGTTTGGACTTTCCAGTCAAATGCCATGGATTGAGGAGTGTTGGTGTGAGCGATGGTTCTCCGAGTGTTTTTTGTTGCATTGTGGAGAACATCGCCCCCAACTCCTAATTCTCGACCAACAACAAATCCCATGAGGTGACTGTGATTGTTGGAGAGAGCTCGGAAGAAGGTATCATCATACTTGCGTTTGCCATCTCATAGCTCGCATTTGGCTGCAGCCTTTGACAAAGCGTAATTCGGACCACTTAAAAAAAATACAACAGCGTTTGCACTGAATACACTAGTGGAACCGGACGTGTGGTTATACAAAGTGCGTGTGCCTAAACTTTTCAACACGGCCTGGAACAGGCTATGTCCGCAGACAGTATTCAGAGTGGGGATTTCGGCAACGGGAATAATTTCCTTTAAATCCAGATGTACTACGGCACAAGCCGTTTGCACCTTCTATGGAGCAGAGAGTCTGTTGTCGGTTCAAAGGGTGATGCCTCACATATTGCTTCTACTGCGGTAGTTGTTGACGTTCTGCTGTAGGAGTGATTTGCTATTATTAGCGGTGACGTACTCCTGCTTTTTGTTGTGTGACAACATACACGCAACACACCGCATACATGGGAGCGCGTCCTTACATGACCATAGCTGTTAATAGGACGTTAATAAATCAAACAAACAAACAAACAAAGGTGGTTTGGCTGATGGTGGTGGTGACGGTACTCCTGCTGTTGAGGTTGGCTGTAGCTGGTAGGTGACAGTTTGACTGTTGGCGATGGTGGTGGTATGGGCGTTGTTGCTGCTGTTGGTGGTGGTTTGGGTATGTTTGGGCGTAACGGTTATGCTGTTAGTGGTGGACGGTTTGGATGTTTTTGACCGGTGACAGCACTGCTGCTGGTGTGTGGTAGTTTGGCTGTTGTTCCCGAGACCATCATACAAGATATATCACAAACACCATCCAAAGTGTCCCAACTGTTATAAATTGCCCTTGTTTCCTGACCTTCCCGAGGTTCATGCATGAGTGTAAATACCACACCTTACAACCAGAAACTATGCTGAACCCCTTGAGACGCATTACTGTGAGCTGTCACACAAGCTGAAAAAGCCATAATAAAATCAACCCTAACAAATCACCAGTGTCCAGATAATATCCATCCAATGCTGCTGGCAAAAACAGTTAATGAAAAAAAAAGTGTACTAACTATTATATTCAACAAATCAATCCAAGAAGGGACACTCCCAGACCCATGGAAAAAAGCCAACGTTTGCCCAATATTCAAAAAAGGATCAAGGAAAGACCCAAGTAACTACAGACCAATCAGCCTGACCTCAGTACCTAGCAGATTTTACAAAGAATAGTGAGAGACGAAATTGTCAAACATATGGATACCAACAACCTATTCACAAAAGAGCAACACGGTTTCAGACAGGGACGTTCATGCACCACTCAATTACTGGAATGCTGGAAGACTGGACAATATCAATGGATGAATGGGCACAATACCGATGTGATATACCTGGACTTCAGCAAGGCGTTTGACAAGGTATGTCACCAGCTTACTGCTACACAAACTGTGGAGAACAATATGGATTAAAGGGAGAGTACTCCAATGGATCAGAAATTTTCTCACGACATGGAACAGCGAGTAATTGTTAACGGAACACGTTTCCCATAGTCTACCTGTTAACAAGTGGAGTTTCCCCAAGGAAGTGTTTCTGGGACCTGTACTGTTTCTGATCTATGTAAATGATATTCCAGAAGTTGTTGCCATGCCTCGTTAAATGTTTGCTGACGACACCCAAAACTTTACAAACAAAATTCTACTCCGAGGTAAGCAACAAGAACTACAAAATAGCATAAGATAAAATGGTAAAGTGGCAGAGAACTTGCTGATGACTCTCAATCTTACAAATATAACATATGGAGATTGGTAACAACGAGAAAACATCCAATACAAACATCCGGAACGAATCCTCAAACATAAACTATCCAGAAAGTCTCTACAGAAAAGGATCTAGGTGTGATCATAGATGAGAAGCTGAACTTCTCGGAACAAGCTAACATAAGCAGCACAAAAAGGAAATCGTATCATGGGAGTAATTTTTAAGACATTTACATACATGGACCAAAATATATTCAGAACTCTTTACAATCCCTGGTACGACCGCACTTAGAATATGCCACTACCATTCTGGTCACCATTCCTACAAAAAGAGATCATTCAAAATCGAAAAACGTAGAGCTACAAAGAGGATTAAAAAATATCAAAGGACTTCTGTCCTACGAAGACAGACTTAGAACATTGGGTCTCCCTACACTGGAGTTTAGACGAAAACGTTGTGATCTGATTCAACTATACAAGATTATTAATAAGCATGATAAAATAGTCTCAGACACAATGTTTAGTAGTCGACCATACCAGTCAACCCGAGGAAATACCCACAAACTGTTCAAGAGACAGGTCAGGTGAATACAACAAACAAAGAGGCATGTATCGCTCACCTGGTTTGTAATGCCAAGTATAGTCTAAATACAGGTTCATTGTTTCTTTTCTGAAGGAATTTCGAATATCTTAACCTCTAAATTTCACCCTATCTTGGGCCCTACCCATCCTACCCCCGGGGGGTCAGAGCCAACATTTATACAAGTTCTGTTCCCCTTCCCCAAGGATGTGTGTGGCCAATTTGGTTAAACAATCCATGCAGAACTTTAGGACAAGTAGCGATTTATAGGATTTACCCTATTTCCCCTATTGGGCCCCGCCCCTCCTGCCCCCGGGGGGTCAGAGCCAAACTTTATACAAGTTCTGTTTCCCCTTCCCCAAGGATGTTTTGTGGCCAAATTTGGTTACAGTCCATGCAAAACTCTAGGGACAAGTAGCGCATTTATAGGATTTTACCTCTATTTCCCCTATTGGGCCCCGCCCCTCTGCCCCCGGGGGCAGAGCCTAACTTTGATACAAGTTCTGTTCCCCTCTTTCCTAAGGATGTTTGTGGCCAAAATTTTTAATTACAATCCATGCAGAACTCTAGGACAAGTAGCGGTTTATAGGATTTACCTCTATTTCCCCTATTGGGCCCGCCCCTCCTGCCCCGGAGGGTCAGTCCTGTAGTATACCACACTAGTAACATTATAGTGTGATCTCACTGAACAATACCGTCAGTAACATCCTGTAGTATACCACACTAGTAACATTATAGTGTGATCTCACTGAACTATACCGTCAGTTACATCCTGTAGTATATCACACTAGTAACATTATAGTGTGATCTCACTAAACTATACCGTCAGTTACATCCTGTAGTATATCATACTAGTAACATTATAGTGTGATCTCACTGAACTATACCGTCAAGTTTCAAGGCTTTTTATTCCGCATAAATACTTACATGGTTACAATATACAATTACATAGGAGAGTGATTGTTAAACTCTGCAAAAATGAAACAATTTTTCTAATTGTAATTTTGACAACAAAGTGTACTAACGTACATGTATAATTTGAAAACTATGTTAAGATATAATTGACTCTAATTTATAAACAATACAACTTAAGTTTGGTATACATCTTAACAATACAAGTAATCATACATAAACATATAACAAGATGTATGCACACGTCTGACATTCTAAAATACTTCTAAATAACCTTTTGTAGAATTTATAATTTGATCTCATTTCTGATGAATAACAATCTTTTAAACGATGTTCTATAATTTTATATTAATTACCATTTAAAATATAGGTATTCCAAATGTAAGTAAGACCGAGTTTATCCAGTTGAGTTTTGATGTTATTAGTCCAGTCGTCATTCATAGCTAATCGTTCTTCCAAGCATGTGCTCAAAATTCAATTTTTAGATTCCTTTAATTTTAACCAATATTTCATAATTTTTAATTTTCTTTTTATATAACGTGGTTCTCTACCAAGCTCATAATAAACATAATCATTACCGTCAGTAACATCCTGTAGTATATCAGAGATTTAGATAGTAGTTAAATTATCTACGTCTCTGAGTATATTATACTAGTAACATTAAACTATTGAACTGACTGATTCTACTGTAAGGTCAAACATATCTCCTACACTACAACAAACATTAAACGATAAGACAAGAAACGACACGAATAAAAAGCTGCTAAGCATTCAACTAAAGATCCTATGTAAAGAGACATCATGCAAACAACCTCACCTTTACTAGTTATGAAGTGGAAAGTATTGCGTATTTGTGACTATTTAAGGTGATGTTGTGGATTAAATAAAATCAATCTGTCGTCCATGGGAACATATATGTAAAAGTTTTAAAAAGAAAGCACACTTTGAATATCTGTACAGCGGCGTAGCAAGGTCTGGATAGGCCTGCTCAGGGTCCAGGGGCGAAGCCCCGGTAGGGGGTATGGGGGGCGAAGCCCCCCAGAAGCTGACGGGAGATTGTTACAATGTAGTAACTATTTTACTTCTATGAAAACTTTTAACGTACAGTGTATATACAAATGGTTAAATGGAGGTAACGATATTTAGGTGATAAACATGCAAAACTATACACAAAATTAGAACCATGGTGATTTTTATATACATATAATCGTACTATTCTAGACTCCCCTGACAAGCGCTCGAACAAAAAATACGGATTTTGGCTGTAAAAATTAAGGTAGAAGGTCCCTTTTTAGAGTGTATTTTTCTAGTTAGAATTACAAGTTAAAAAACTTAAATATAACATACATTCTATATACCAAAATGTTCAGTAGGAAACAGACTATCCATGTGAATAAACTATTTATTTAAAAACACTTCTGAAATGAAATGAGTACCACAAAATTGTTGAAATTTTGCTGCAAATCCTCAGAATTTGTGAAGTCATATATTGTTTGAAAAGGAACTCAAATATCTTTTTAAAGTTATTTTCTAGGTCGTGCTATGCCTTTGGTTAATATAATATAATGATAAACATCTAGAATCGACTAGTAAAAGTTTGTTAATAAATGAACAAGAAGAAATCGTTCCAATATGGCGAATCTCCGGGATTCGAAAATACGTCGTAATATTTTGTTAAATATTGAGCGTACAAGTTGTGTCAATCTTTCTAACGCATAGCATGCAGTAGATAATCTCGACTACAAACCACTAATGTATGAGCCGAACCCGTTAACGCTAATGTGTATCTTGAGGATTTGCACAAAAAATCCTCATTTTGTTTAACATTTGCAGTATTTTCCGACTAATTACTTGTTTTAAATTAAGTCAACTCCCCCTATTTTTTTATTATTCGGTTTTCTTTTTTTTTTGTACTGTATGGGGAACCAAGAAGGGACCTTAAACCTTAAGATAGTAAGCAATGAGAAAATTTTGTGCTATTTTAACTGATGACAAACTTATGGCGAATATTTTAAACAAACTTAAAATTAAGTTTACGTGTTGGTTTGTTTACGAAGACCACTATCAAAATGGCGTAAATTGCGTAAGAAGGGACCAGTCCTCAACCAAGTTTTCTACTTATTCTGTTCTATTTGTAACAAATGATTAACAATCTGTTCATAATCGACAAAAACAAAAGTGAACCAAAATTGAAAAATTCACTTTTTCGTTACTAAGGCCAAGAACATGTTGCAATTGCTATTTTAGATGTTTTGCTATCATTTTAATATCATTATATGTTTTTAGAATATTTCTAACTTTTCATGCAATGTTGTTTATTTTGGTAATCGTAAGTGTTTCCAGATTCAAAATCCACATTTGCCTGAGGAATTTTGGTGAAGAAGTCTAATGATTCAAACGTAATCAAATTTAACAACTTGGTAACCGGAAATATATAGACTATTTCTAATAAATTTCCAGAATGACCAATCTTCAAGTCTTTCAAATGTGCATAAAATTATGTTAGGCATACAGTCGGACATATCATATGTATTTATACGTAATTTATATTCTGCAGCGTTATGTGTATTCAAATGTTGTGTTTTTTCTGACTGTACAAAAATGTAAGTCAGATTATTTTTTGCATGCACGGGCGCTACGCCACTGCTGTAGACATTATCACTAAGAGAGACATACACATCAGGTAACCATGACAAAAGCCACGCTATTCCGGTCACATATTCTTTAAAAATTGACATAAATCATTTTATGGTGAACTGTAGAAGAAAGAAACGTCTGAAATTTGTTGAATTATGTTTGAAAGCACAAGGTACCATCTTTATAACTGATATTTTAGGAAATGGAAATTGTATTGCGAATATTCTGCTTTTGTAAATAACAATTCTATACAATGTTCTGTGTGTGTCAAAACGAGGAATATGCGCTGCCATCGACAACTCTTTGTGTTTGTGGTGCATAGTAATCCTGAATTTCGATCAACAAGTTATTTATTAATTTATATTCAAAATGCAAATGTAATTTCGCTAAAATGATGACAGTTGGAGGATTTTAAAAAGTATTACCTTTTATCTATAATTCAATATTGAATCTCAATATAGGGTAAACAAAAATTTAACTAAGGCTTTGTCGAGTGGAACGTTAACAGGAAGTGAATGACGTGTTTGAATGAATGCGTGTCAAAGCCAAGAGAGTCTGGGGCGTTTTTTTTATCAATATTGAAAAATAGAAAAGACATGCTTGATGAAATTACTGCAACAACTGATTAAAGATGCTCCACCGCCGACAAAGCATCTACGATACTCATAATTTGAAAAATAATTGGTGTTTTATCGCCTATATATGTGTCTAATTTACACAAAAAATAATAACAGATAATTTATTTTGCATTTGGTGCATGCGCAATTAGTACTTCATTCCATATAGGATATAATGTCACAGGATTTTTTCGGGATGCAATTAATCAATTTTGATATTTTTATCTTTAAGTAAAATGAGAAGTTCAATCTTTTCAATATTGGTAATGGTGTAAAGTAAGTAACTTTTGTAACTGAAGAAAAATACTAATTCGTCTGTTTCTGTTTTAGATAGAGAAAAAAATACCATTTGTCTGCGGTGGAGCATCTTTAAAGTGAATAGTCAGAAAACAAACTATGTGTTTCTGAATGGAATATCGTGTTTGTCTCGTTATATTTGTTGGTAGTAAATAA
The DNA here is from genome assembly GCA_004382745.1 of Argopecten irradians irradians. Classification (NCBI taxonomy): domain Eukaryota; kingdom Metazoa; phylum Mollusca; class Bivalvia; order Pectinida; family Pectinidae; genus Argopecten; species Argopecten irradians. The sequence goes on along the minus strand of SAYR01062471.1, from coordinate 1,247,142 downwards.
AGGAAACATTTAGAAATGGTTTGTAAATGAAAAATTTATTAAATGATTGTGTCACTTACTATTCCTGGTGACAAATGTTTTTCTCTAGTCGAAAATTAAACATGGACGATGATTGATCAGCGTAGGAACATTTGTCTCTAACGAAGAATTATACACACATAAGATGTGCCTGACTGTCCCGAGATTCTGGCACTCGGATACCTAACCAAGCGTGAGATTGGCCGTGACAGGTGCGCGTCGACTTGTGGTAAAGAGATAATGATTTATCTAGCCTCCGATAATTCACGACATTTTCTCTAGCACCACTCACGAGGATAAAGTCTGTAGGTTCGAACTTTCCGATGAATCTGCTGTTAACGTTTTTCTGCCGACTAAACACAATATCCACGAACCCTTGAAATCAGGAAATTTGGAAATGTCAGCGATTACATTACCGCATTAAATGTCAGGAAATGAATGCTTTTTTGTTGACAAGAACAATATCTCCTCTGTATTATTTGTCAAAGAAGTTCTAGGCAGCTTTCAGGGTTGTAAATGCACTACTCGATTTTTTGGCCTAGCAACTTTTCCCTCACTAGAGACATATCTTTTAAGTTCGCTATCAGGAATAAAGGTTGATACCTCTTTGACCTCTAGGGTTGTATCGATGTTTTTGATAACTCCGAGTTTCTAGGATTTTTTAATTCTAGATTTCTTTCTATGAGAAGAAACATATGAAAAATAATAAATAGCAATATCATTTAACAGATAAATAACATTAGGATAGAAGCATTGATTTTTTTTTAAATTTCGTTTGGCATAACACTAATGTTTGTAAAAATACCAAGAAACAAAACTATTCTGTGAAAGCTAAATCCCACTTGTGTCGTGTTCTCATCCCAAATTCCCAGACGATACACCAGTCAGACGATACACAGAGTTGTAATGGATAAACCAGTCAGACGATATTTAAAAATCGAAATGCAAAGAAAAGATTGATAACTCTTTCCATTATTAGACATAGAAATTCTTTAGTGGGTACCAATATCCCCCTGGGATCTCTTGATGTCTTATTTCCTATCATTGTCATTAAGTCCCCGTTTCCAGAACTAAAGAATCGTTATGGGAATAATAAAAACTCTCGATAGTTATCTATCAATGATACTTTTGAAAAGTTAATAAGAAGATTTCGAAATAAGTTTAATGTCACAAGCTTTTCTGTAACGAGCACGAACATAAGCTAATTTGTTACGTAAATCTATGATGCTATTCTCATTTGGCTGAGATTATCTTACAATGAGAAGAGTAGCGTTTCTCTCTAACCACGGCTATCGCCTGTGTTACCTAGCTAATTACTGTAAGTTCTAATCAGTGTCACATCTTCTCCTGATAATATGTTAGCGCTATAAAACCCACTTAAAGTTGTATAACATGTCGTTCTATAGGATAAACATAGCAGTATCTCCTCTTAGTGCTCCAGTTTCTGCCAGCAGTGTGATGATATGTTAAATTTGTAGTCTTTCCATTAGCAGCAAGATAGATAATGCATTTCTGACTGTTTTCTACCCATTTAAAACATCACAGATAATCATAACTATTTGGCATGATTTAATGATTTTACACATTTTTAGAAGAAAACAAGATCATGTAAGCGTTTCATACAACACATTACAATATTGACGAGATCCATGGTGTAAACAAATATAAGCAGATAGAGAGTGAGATACACGACGCACTTATCTCTTACACGCAGTATAACTTGTCAATGAGTGATAATGTATTGTTAACAAACAAGTCTGATTAAAGCAAACGAAACAAAACTAACCGTGTTTCCCATGCCTCTCAGTGACTGTAGAGGAGATTATTTAGTGCATTGAAAGCACAACAATTAAATCATGGGTTGTATCGTCGAAAGCCAGTTTAGGCTTCTGGTGAAGATTTAGTAAAGTTCGTTTGTTAACGTGGATGAATAATTTCCATTCAATGGAAGGATGGAAGTAATGGCGACAATTTACTATATATGGACTTTAAATACATAGGAACTTTGTGTTATCAACATATGCAATCGAAATCACGGAAATGTGATCCTACACATGCTGGGTTTCATTTAGCTCTTCTTCATAAGAGCTACAATATGCAGCATTTTGTAATACAGTGTACCTATTTGATGACGGTATTGTGTTTATTATTATTTTTTATTAGAAATCTGAATTGCACTTGAAATCTAAATTTTTGTGGTAAGATTACCTCCTATGTGGTTAACAGTTTTTATCATTATTTGTTTGAGATCACGTTTAAGTCCCCCTAATAATGTAGCCCAGTTATGATGACCTCGATTGTTGTGACACCAATATTGTTGTTTTTTATGATAGATTGACAACTGGTTATACACCCTCACTACAAATGAAGTAAGGACCATTCATTTCCTATTATCTAAGAACATATATATAGGACATTGTCAGGACTTCACATATACAACTTCAGTAGCTACCGGATTTGGTGCTGGAAAAAATACACTAATACAACCGAAATGCTATTACCTCCAACACATTGCTCTTAGTTCGTTACACTGGTCGGGATTCCGCACCGATTGTCAAACAGAAAAAGTCGTTTTAACATGATTTTGGATATTGTGACATATCATGGGCGATTTCATTTTTTGCTCTTTAAGACAAAACACGAACCACTCACGCCTCGAGACAAGGTTCCGAATCGAATCTTTTAGGACATCTGTGTACCCTCCAACTTTGGATCATTTTTCCCCTAGTAATTATCAGGAAATAAAACAACACCCTAATTCAGTATTTTGTTTCAAGCTGACATTGTTTCACCGAGATTTACAACAGCCTGTTTGCGATGCATGCCTATTGTATTAACAGTAAGTAAACATATCTGGTAATACTGTTCCAGGCCTATGTTCCACAATTCGACAATAAATCATTGACTGGGTCTAATGGAGACACAACGGTCCTTACTGTGACTGGAATCACGGCAGTCGGAGAAGAAAGTACGTCAGGATTCAACCAGCGAACCACCGATGCCCGGGGGTAAATATCTCTTGCACCTAAATACTTGCAATGATTGATATCTGTTTTCCTCAAATAAATGAGTTTAAATGTTCTTGAGTCGGTCGCATGCACCTGTATTATGGAAGCTATCTCCAATCTCCATTAGGGAATGTCATCACGTTACTTACCACACAATTCACCTGCATCGATCCATTTCCATGCGATCTTGATTCTGTCTGCTGGTATTTTGTTTTCGTTTCTTGTTTGATTTGTAATCTGTTCAGAAAAGAAAAAAACCCAGATCTGATATGTTCTTAAATAACATTTATTATATGATTCTACGCATTCTGCTTTTGCAGCAATTCATCATTGCTTCCATTCGTGCTTGATAAATGCAATCAGCTTGTGTGGTATTCTCTCGGTGACAGACGCTCACAGTCAAACGTTGTTGTCTCTCGCTTCATACTTGATTACCTTCGTACATTTATAGTCTTCCCTTTGACACAAGCAAGTGGTATAGCCGTCAACATCCTTGTTACGGAATCCCTTTGTGATTAACCGATGGTCAAGAGAATTACACGCGGTCTGTCTTATGTGTAAATCGCGTGGATGAAGGCAACTAACCATCTTAGATGTACTCCCATGATCTGGCTGGACACTCTGCCATGTCAGCCGTGGTTTACTCCGAAATTATTTTATCAAAATCGTCGTTTTTTTCTACCATTGTAGGCTTAACATAGATTTTGTTTAGTTGAGGCATGTACAATACAAGTAGATATTGCCCTGAATATGATGATAATGATGAAACGTGTACTTATACATAGGCCTTTTCACCATGTAATGAAGCTAGCTGGTAATACAAATGTAATCGTCTGACATAAGCTATATACTGTTAGTATTAAAATAAATTGGAGGTCAAACCAATATTAGGAACGTAATCAAAGGGAAGGCGAAAAGGTAGAAAGTTTGTGATATTAACATTAAGTTAGTCATTTGAATACATCATGTCAAAGCAATATCTGTAGGTAGCATTTGGTGTCTACAAGGTTATATTATCAGCGCGGTCCTGCACGAACCGTAGACAGACTTTTAGCGATAAGTTGTTTAGAAATCATTTTATAACATATTGGTAATATCGTCTGATTTATATAACCCCAGGATGTGAAGCAGTGTAAAACGCATTGGAATGATGTTTTGTTGTTAAGCTGATGGACTCAAACGAGCGTGTAATGTACTAACTGAATTAACCTCCCTCATAACATAGATTCGCCTGTCCAATTGGATATGGTAATAAGCAGGGAACTCGCTTATGTATGTGAGACTTATGAACATGCATATCACTTCAGGACGTTTCTCGACATATCTATGTATCGCAACGTGACAACTATTTGATTTTACGGCGTCTTTATTGGACATGCGTGCTACCTTATATTGAATTAGAAACGGGCCCTGTTAAAATATGACAGGTAATTTAAAATAATCACCAAGAGTGTTATGAAAAGTCTTAAATTTGATTTTCTGAAAAAAACCCATATAAATAATCAAATTATTTTTAAACAAAACTCAACCTTTCGTAATCAATTTTGTAATCAATTTTAGTTTAGTCAGCGCACGAAACATCAAATATTAGTTGTACACATTTTCTGGACAATTTTAAATGATAAGTATGATTTAGGGGCAAACTTAATATGTTTTATTCACCGAAGTTACTGCACTGCCAGTAACAATCAAATTACAAGCATTATTGGTAATTTTAGATTTATACGCGAGATGACGTGTAGCCAATACACAATTGGTTCCTATACTATAATTGTAACGTGTACAGGGGTACATGTGACCATGTTCGACGTTTGGTCACACTACATATTGTAATAGTGCAATTCTTCATTTGTGTCGAATTCACAAAGTGCACTGAAAAATACACAAATTAATTTTCCATTTTAATGTGGTCTATGTAACAATACAATTACCGTATACTATTATATTTTCAAAACATGAAATGTATTAACTGTTGAATGATATATGTACATTTGATTTACCGTTATTACTTCATTAAAACGAATTTTCTATAATAAAAGTGTTACTATCATTATCGGTATCTCCTCTCCTGGACTCCCTGTACCATGGCATCAAAACTGAAGACTCTTAATGCGACAACAGGTGAGACGGATAGTTTAGTCATTTAGTTGCTCTCTGTCATTTTCAAATAAAGTCTCTGTAGAGACCACATAACCAAATGATTTCTTATAGCCGACAATGTTAACGTTTGCCACTGTCCAGGTTAAATGGAGTTTTCAAGTCTGGTCACCCATCCCTGATTTTGAAGGTCATTTCACATACCTTTGAATAAGAAAAAAATAAGGTCTACCATCTTGCTAAACTGTTATAGAGTGCCATCTTGTGTTGAATTCCGCACCAAAAATCGACCAAAATATTCATGAAATTCCAATATTTATTACCTCCCCTCGTCAGAAACAGACTTGACATAATTTAAAATTTCATTATTTTTTTAAATCTACCTGTATTGCCTAACCCACACATTAAACATTTGAAACTGATGTGCCCTGAATACTCAATCAGCAGGCTCCGAAACATTCATCTCTCTATGAAATCTTGTGCCCAAAAGGGGATTTCCAGAAATCTATTTTTGGTTTGATTCTGCGGTCTTTGTAAACCTCTGATTGATCAGATATTCTCCTGCAATGCCTTCAGAGTTCCTCTAACATAGTTCAGGAGCATTTAACGACAGTGATAGTAACCCCTGGGGTATCGAAGATGTTAATGACGTGGATTTTAATTAAGAAGTAGATAAACCAAAAGCCTTTTAACTTGTATTAATATTTATATTTATCGCTTAATCTGCGTGATATTCAGTGACTTCGTTCAAGTGATAGTTTTGAAGATGTCACTAGTGTAACCTGGTATTTACTGGCTGATCCGGGCAGGAAAGCCATTGTGACGTTATCACAGTGACTCCAGGAATAATGAGGTGACGTCAGGATCTCCAGAACTTCGAGACAATGGCTGTCTCCGCTGGAGATTTGCGGAACATCATGGTGTTGAAATTCATTGAAATGAAGGTTGTAATCTTATAATTGTGTTCATTGCATAGGGCCAAGGCAGGCAAAAATAAAAACTTCCAAGATTCAGTCCATAACATCTCATATAAAAAGAACACTCATTTAAAGTCCTATATAAATCTACGATAGAAATGAATAATCTTTATAATTTCAGGGTCGAAATAAAATCATTGCATAATGTTAAGTACATGTGCACCATAAAATGCAATAAAGTACTGATACAGCAAACCTTTGATCTGCTGGGCTGCTTTATATACGAAAAACCAATGAAAACATTGATTGGAATGTACTGTAAATTTAATAAAATAAACGAATTTTCGACGATACAGAATTGAAATAAAAGATTGGTCATAAAGATAATACATGTATTCTGTGATTGTTGACTGAGGCAATGATGTAACTGAAAACTTGGGTTTCTGTAATCAAATTGGGCCAATCGATATCCAGGAGCGGCTATTGACATCTGATTAGGAGACAAATCAATATGGGCAATACATCAAATATCCAGTTATTTACAAAACAACGATTACTGCGCATTCTTTTCATATTTGTACTTCTCAAACATATTAGGTATTTAAACATTTCTCTTTAATTTTATTTTTTAAATTGTATTTATATATAAGATTACATTTCCTTTGTTTGATGATAATAGTCATTTTATTATTGCAAACCCTTGGGAAATGTGCCGATACAAAACTCGTAATGTCACCATGCCATAATAACACAAAACAGATAAAACAACTTCGCTATTACTTAAACAATATATTTCTAGTAGATTAATCATAAAAACATCAACGTCATTAATTCTAACATCAAATATTAGTTCTTAACACGGAAACATTAGATACCTAAAATATCTCTTGATAACGACTGTAATTTCAAATGTATGGCATGTAACCTACGGGGTAGTTTGCATAAGGCTTGTTTTTTATTATTAATTCTAATGCTTTATGAATGTACAAGATATCTCCTAGCATTAAGATTACAGATTTGAAGTGTTGTAGACATTAACATGTGGTGAGAAGGTATATGTACTGCCTAAAAGTGATTTGTGAATAAAATGACTACCGAGGGGACTGTAAAACATCTAGACACTCGGATAACTTTGGCACAAAGCTGCTGTAGGTTTACCGAAGTGACATGTTCACGGTTTTAATGTCGTATCTTTTTATTGTTACAGACCTGAGAAAATATGTACATTTCTTCTGTTTTCAGACTCGAGTAGTACAACACTACGTTGGGTAAATCGAAGTTAATAGTAAGCTGTACTCCCAATGTTGTAATTGGAAACGACTACAAAGTAAGATAAATTACAAATAAAAAAGGATGCTAAACTCTTAGTGATCACAGAAATTGAAATGAATTGCCGAAATCCTCAGGACCACAAGTCAGTTTTATCAACAAAACAAGTGAAGATAATTTAGTGTGATTAATGTAATGAAACTCGTTTCTTTAAAATGTATTTCCCATTGTTAACAATGTCCTTTTAAATTGCAGGTTGACTGCGTAATTGATTACGGTAAGAACGTCAGCACAGACAGGAGCTCATTGCAATATATGTATATCCTGGTCGCTGACCAACTACGATAGATATATACCAAAGATTGCCTTGTTTTATCTTGAATAAAGTAAAGTTAGAAAAGAAAAGCAACTGTTGGAGCGATCATTTTGTTAATAATTTCCAAAAAGAATTTTATCAAACGATTAGACTTTGGGGGCCTGTTGAATGACTCACCATGTTCCATACAACCAGTAGGTTTCGCAGGCCATCGTTCACCGCAGAGGTTTCACAACATAACATAAATAAAATGACACTGTCTAGATACCAAAACGTGATGAATTACATAACACAAATATAATAACACTGTCTAGATACCAAAACGTGATGAATAACATAACACAAATATAATGACACTGTCTAGATACCCAAACGTGATGAATAACACAACACAAATGTAATGACACTGTTTAGACACCCGAACGTGATGAATAACACAACACAAATATAATGACTCTGTCTAGATACCCAAACGTGATGAATAACACAACACAAATATAATGACTCTGTCTAGATTCCCAAACATTATGTATTTCGTCTCTTGAATTCCAGTTCTAAGTTTCTGGAAGCTACAACGTGATTGGCCAATTCAAAGGGTCACCACAACGTGAACCCTAATGTGATGTTATCCGATCCTCTATCAAGTGGAGGGATAATAAGGGTTTTCTTGATGATCCAGACCAATGTTATAGTGACCGTACACAGTATAATTCAGATCAAAACAGTAAACTATTTTTTTCTTCAGTCACCACACATCCCTCTCATTCTAAACATAGGTAATAACGACATTATCAAACAATGTTGTCCATATTTAAACTTCGCTAGTATATTTTCTTCAATTAAGATATCCACACATGATGTGGTGTTATATTTTGTCATTATTTAATAACATAATTGAATTATAACCTTGCAACCCAAAAGCTGTTTTTAAAATTAAACTAATAAACTAAAGAACGTGAAAGAAAAAAAACCATCACAATATGGTTTTGAATAACCTTTGTTGGTAGCTTCATGCTGCCATTTCATATGGGCTCGCTTCTGACTTGTTGTGATTTGAAAACTTAAGTGTGGATGTTATGCTTGATTAGTTAATAAAGACAATAATCTGCCACGACGAAATGGTAAAAATCAACCGTCACATATCGTTCGTTAGCTTATAAGTTGATCACTGTTTCTAATAGTGCGAATGCAAATATTTATCTAAAAGTACACTTTAGTTATGCAACTCATGTATAAGGATATATCCTTATATATTGGAACTCAAACATAATTGTAGAGTAGTTTACACTTGAAATCAAACACGTACCGTAAACCATTCAATCTAAATATCAATGCAGTGAATTTAGCGATAGCAATGAGCCATTAGAAAAGTCTAGTCTACAGATCTGCCCTATGAAAGATGTCTAGAACTAACATGATTTATGTTAATAATGTTGTATCAGGAGGGTTGGCAGAACTCAAATGAGACGAAAAATCGCTGAGTTCAGCTAAACTGCTTTTAATCGCGGCAAAACTCAACAACAAGGAAGTATATATATCAACATAACAAAAGGGTCTGGAGCTCCTTGCTCCTTGTCCTCCTCTTGGCTGTAGTTTCGCTGTCTTGACTCGGGATGGGGAACGCCTCGACCCATTTAGTGAACTGGTCTATCATCACCAGTATAAACTTGTTCCCAGAATCGCTCACAGAAAAAGGTCCACAGACATCAAGCTTAATACGATCCATCGGTGCTCCACTAATGTAGTTCTACAGAGGATCTCTTTTGGTCAGACAGTCTTTCTTGGAAGCTGCACATTTCCGACAAGCTGCAACGAAGATTGACACATCCGTGGACATGCCATGCCAGAATTATCCCTGTTTTACCCGTTCGAGCGTTCGCCTTTCTCACTGATGTCCTGAGAATGCTCCTTCCTGACAAAACTCTATGATATACCTCCTGAGTCTATGCGGTACCAGGAGTCGCAGTGACTTCTGCCCCACATTTTCTATCCATTCGTGGTCAATGACTCCGTTGACTATTCGCATCTGGGAAATGAGCAGCAAATTTCGACGGAAATCTGAGCTTTGACCATGATTCCTCTGTGGGGCACCTTGATAGGGCGTCAGCAATACTGTGTTGTTTTTCTGTCCGATGTGGGATGGTGAAGGAAAACTGACTCAGTTCTTCCAGCCACCTAGCTAGTTATCCCTGTGGGGACTTGAAGCGGAGGAGCCAGGACAAGCTGCTGTGATCCGTCCGAAGAAGGAATTTTCTTCCTAGAAGATAATGCTTAAAGTTATGGAAGAAGGCTACCGCAGCAAGGAGCTCTCGTCGCGTCACGCAGTACTTCTCCAGGGCCGAGATCAGCCGTCAACTTGCGTAGGAAACCACCACTTCATTTCTATTTCGAACTTGAGACAAAACGGCACCAATACTCTGATTGGACGCATCCGTGTCAATTATAAAAACATCATTCTCTGTTGGATACGAAAGGAGAGGTGCACTGGTGATAGCGCGTTTCAGTGTTTGGAAAGCTTCAGCCTGCCTATTGTTCCATTAAAATCAAACACCTTTTCTCATGAGATCATAAAGTTGGGGTGCTATCTCTGCATAACCAAGAACAAAACGTCGGTAGTAGTTTGTCAGCCCCAGGAAGGATTGAAGTTTCCGCACTGTCGTTGGAGTTGGCCAGTCTATCACATCCGATACCAGTTTTGGTTTGGCGAAAATTCCCTCTCCACTTATCACATGACCAAAGAAAAGGACTTCCGTTTTCAGCAAGGTACACTTCTTAGCTTTCAGCTTCAACCCGTTGGAACGAAAACGAGAAACACCTGTCAAGATGGTAAAGTTGTTCCGAGAAGGATTTAGAAGCAACGATGACATCGTCCAGGTAAATCAGAAGAATAGACAATTGCAGGCGTCGAAGAACTAAGTCCATGGCTCTTTGGAAAGTGGACGGGGCATTACAGAGTCCAAATGGCATCCTCGTGTACTCATAAAGGCCTTTCTTGGTGACAAAAGCCGTCTTTGACCTATCTCGCTCATCCTCTTCCACCTGGTGGTATCAACTCATGAGGTCCAACGTTGAAAAAACTGTTGTCCCACTTAAAGTGTCCAGACACTCTTCATTCTTTGGCAACGGATATGCGTCCTTACCACTCACAGCATTTACTTTTCTGTAGACTATGCACCATCTGACAGTGCCATCCTTCTTCCGGACCAAAAATAATGGCGATGCCCATTCAGAACTGGATGGAATGGCAATTCTAGCTTTAAGGAGTTTTTCTAGATGCTCATATATATCTGTTTCTTTAAAACACTCCTTAACAATGTCAAGCTCTAATTTACGTAGCCATTTCCTAGCCAAATGTTCATCAGGATGTAGGCCGTCTGACAACAGTTCAAAGTTATATCTCAATTTATTTTTCTTTCTACATTCTCGGAGATCTGCATTAAATTTTAAGGTGTGACAACCAAGACCTGTATTCGGATCTTCAAGTGTGTTGTTGAGAAAATTCACTTGGTTGATAAACTCCACGTCAGCCTCAAGAAAATCAGTCGGGCGAGGGTGTCCTTTCACGTCGTTATACGTGCTGAGTACACTGGTACACCGATAAACGTAACCTTGCAAAGTTGTTGTAAGAGAAAATCCCTCGCTGAGATGTATTGTTTTATAATTTTCCGAGATGTACTTACACATGTATCCTGTACTTCTTTGAACTTGCCTGTCCTCCTAGTAAGGTCAAAGGTAGCTGCCCAAAAATAAACAAGCAATGGCCTAGCGTATTTAGATTTTAGGATCGGTACCTGTTTGTGTAGCGAGTTTACAAGTAGAGATAATGTGGCGCCTCCTTTGCAAATGAATTGGAGTGGCGAGGTCACTGCCTGTGAATCAAAAATGGATTGTAACCTCTTACACTTACTATCGTAGACTAATATTGGGATAAAACATGGTTCAGCTGATGGATACTCGAGATAATGGTCGTGAATAAAGTCTAATAGGTCTCTCTTGTATCTCTACAACATTCAAATGTATCGTTCGCAGTAAACAACACGCTAAAATTCAGCACAGACGTTCGCAGTGAACATCCAAAAATGACAATGACAGTGTCAAAACAAAACTAGTTATGATTACATCCAAAATTATTTGGCTGAAAAAGTTTTCAAACACTCCACGGGAAATATTTATAACACCAGAAGTTTGCAAACAGTCCCTTATAAATATTCGTAACACAAACATTAACAATCACATTGAAGGTATTTATGTGCGTTTTCGTCAAAATCCAACTAATAATACCTGGAGAAGACTTGTGGGTATGACGAGCACGACATGAACGTAGAATGATATTACCACTTCTGCCACCAGTTGTTGTGTCAGGATGGTTGGCAGAGCTCAAATGAGACGAAAAATCGCTGAGTTCTGCTAAACTGCTTTTAATCACGGCAAAACTCAACAACAAGGAAGTATATCGATCAACATAACAAAAGGGTCAGGAGCCGGAATATCCAGAAAAGGCAATCTAACTGCGAATTATAATGTTATTTGTCACAATAATGCTTCACACGTGGTTCGGGATACAAATCTGATTGGTGATGTACGTCTCGGAGGAAAGGTTTCCTGTCACATGAGGAGTCTATACTCCAGTATATAAACACCAATAAAAATGGCCCTACTTGTTATGTTGTCGTTTGATACGTGATACTTTCCCTTTGTATATTTTGAAACATATTCTGTTTGTTCCTGGCGTAATTTTTACAAAATTTCATAGAAATCTCTGTCCCTTAATAGTTTGAAACATATGTCTTATGTTATACCACCGTTTAAATATAGATATATGTTATGTCTGAAAACTTTTACAACCGCCATTTATCTTCAGTCCGCATCACTTAGGAGCGTCATACACGGGTCTGACAGCTACTATGTCATGCTGTCAAGTGAGGATGTTATTCTAGAGTGATCGCCCCTTTAAAAGGACATCCTGTTGAGCCATCGTATTAGAATTACATCTTTATATGACGTTTGATGCTGCGATGTAGTTAAACTCCTATAAATCAGTCGATCATATGTAATTGGAGAAGTTGGATGGGCTAGAAATCGATTACCGCGGTGTTCTGCTGATGGCGAGAAGCATGCACGCTGCAACTTGTTTACCTTTTTAAACCAGGGCGAGCTTTGTTCATGCATTGATTTAAGAAGAAGAAACAATCCTTTTCCGTGCATTTGCACCATGAATGACATATAACACATTTAGTATCCTTCGTACGACATGTTGGTGTAGGCGTCACTCCTTTTGTCACTTTATCATAATACATTACTACAGGTATTGTTCCGTGTCAACGTACAGAGTATTCAGTGGAGTAATGAAACCATGTCTTACCGTTATCAACAGCCATATTGAATTTTATCTTGCAACCAGCATTTGTATTGTCGGAATACACCTTCAATATACATTTTTGCTTTACTCGGCACTGATGTAAATGGCTGTATTTAAGCACGTGCGCCGATTCCATCGACCTCCTATTTGTTGATCCATTGTTTGAAAGTCGGACAGTTTGTTGGACACTGTAATACGAATTTGTTAAAAATGTAACACAGCTGAATATTAAAATCACATTATGAATTTTTGTAATGTTACAGGATAAAAAGAATACATGGTAAGTGTCTTAAAATATAAGCTAAATTTTGGCTCGGGACAGAAAGGCAAAAATGGTTTGCTTCCATGTATTTTCTATATGTTAGGACAAAACAACAACAACAATAGACATTTTAAAATTGAAAATCAACGAAACTAGAATATAACTCAATTGTATGGGGATTCCGATAACGGCCTTAACCTAAGGCACACTCGTGATAACTGGTTTATAAATATTTGTAATGATATAAGTATGGCCTATATACATTGTAGTTAAAATGTTGCATTTTTAAATATAATATAAAGGCAAAACCTATAAGATTTTTCTTCGTATTCTTGACAGCCTTCAAAAGTCAAATAATCAAAAGTGCAAATATTTATCTAAGTCAATAAACATGTGAATCGGTGGGCATGCTAACGAACATTGATATATTGAGATTCTATATGGACGTATGATTCAACACCGTGTAAAACATGGGAGACATTATTATAATATCCATACAGGGAAATGAATAGTACCAGTAGGCAATATCGTGAGCGTAGTTAATCAACAGTGGATGATTATCAGTATACGTGGTTTATTGACAACCAACATATATAGCTGTTAATCAACAGTAGATAATTAGCAGTATATGTGGTTTATTGGTAGAGTAACTTACATATACAGATGTAATCAACTGTGGATAATTAGCAGTATATGTGGTTTATTGGTAACCTACATATACAGAAGTTAATCAACAGTAGATAATTATCAGTATATGTGGTTTATTGGTAGTGTAACTTACATATACAGATGTAATCAACCGTGGATAATTAGCAGTAAATGTGGTTTATTGGTAGTGTAATCTACATATACAGATGTTAAACAACTGTAGATAATTAGCAGTATATGTGGTTTATTGGTAACCTACATATACAGATGTAATAAACCGTGGATAATTAGCAGTATATGTGGTTTATTGGTAGTGTAACCTACATATACAGATGTAATCAACTGTAGATAATTATCAGTAAATGTGGTTTATTGGTAGTGCAACCTACATATACAGATGTAATCAACCGTGGATAATTAGCAGTATATATCACCTCAAATTCAACAAGCGCCTGTGTCGCACCCCGGGCCCATCATGTACCCACCATATATGGCCGGACAACCTACCCGATTCCAGTTACCACCACCGACACCACCCTGCTCCCAGATATTGCAATGCAAATGATATTTAGTAATATCCAAATACTGCAGTGACAAGTTAGAAAAAATAGACAGTTTATGGGTGAACAGTTACCGAAACTGGATTTATTACAACAAATTCACCAAAAATTTGAGCAAATGGAGAAAACGATTGTAAACATGACATGTGAAATAGAAAACTTAAAAGAGACTGTAACTTAGACAAGACAAATTGTTACAAAAACAAGAAGGACACCATTATTGAAGTGAAAACAGAATAGCGCATGTGGAACGTGCAAATGAAAGCTTGGAATACGAAAATTTCACATTGAAAGAAGAAGGGTTAAAACAACAAACACACAATATGAAATACAATTTAATTTTCAACGGTTATTCCAGAGACACAGCAGAACATACAAACGATGGACGAGAAAACAGAATTGGTGTTAAAAGAATTTGTGAAGACATATCTAAAACTAGAAGACGCAAAATTGACATTCCATTCCACAATGTACATCGACTCCGCTCCCCGCTCCGATGGGAAGCCCAGGGGAATTTATAGCGAAATTTGTTCAGGTTCGCCGGACCGTGAGAGAGTGTTAAAAGCAGCGCCAGAAAACCCTTAAGGATCTGCGACAGTATTCTGTCTTCCAACAATTCCCACCTGAGATCGCGCAACGAAGAGCCAAACTTGTACCCTAAAATGAGGGAGCTCAAACACAATGGTAATCGGGTTAAATTGGTGTACGACACATTAATTGTTAATGGCACCCCGTATGAGGCCCCTTCGTCATCGAACGCGCCACACCGATCGACCAAATAGCAAGTCCGTTGGAATGGACCCGACCATGACAGAGGACATCTCGTGCACGTGAGGAACGGGTAAACCAAATGTAGGACAGTCCCCAGACGACCCCGGGACGGGCAATACACAAACTGATCAACTTCATGTTGGTTTTTTGAACGTCTGCGGGTTAAAATCAAAGTTAAATAACCCTGATTTTCTTCTCTTTGATTACAGAATATGACATTTTTATGTGTGTGGAGACGAAAACCGATTAACCTTGATGAAATTGTAGTACCCAATGGTTATAATTATCATTTGACAAATAGGATGAAGTGTAAAAAAAGTCCGGAGGAATTTTGTTATATATAAGCAGATATTGGCTGAATGTTTTGCATTTTCATAAAACCGAATCGGAGTTTTGTACAGTGGTTTGAAATAACTAAAAACCAAATCATTAATACATAACAATGTTTTATTTGGATGTGTGTACATTCCTCCAGAATTATTCCAAATATTTGTCAGAAAATGCCTTACCGCAGATTTTGGAAGTGAATTTGCATAGCACTTACTAAACATTAGGATCATAACATAATATTAACTGTGATTTAAATGGCAAGATCAGCGACATTATCTGATTATGATTGTAACCGGATGAAAATCTATTTTGGTATACTAAATATTTCTGATAATAATAATAATAAGCAATAACATGTATTAATTCAACAGCTTCTTGATCAAATGTTCTTTAACTAGATATAGTCATGGATCAACAGTATCAAAACAGGTATGGGACAACGACTTATTGAGTTATGGTAACGGATGTTCATATATTTATAGCAATGGACGTATAGGAAAAGAAATATATTTATTAGGAGAAGACGTCAGTCTTGTAAGGTGGTAGACCTAATCATCTTTTGTCAGCTGCAAGGTTTTAAGTTTGTATATGACTTTTGAGTCTGTGACATTAATCCGATGTTCTCCGATGTTCATAAACAAGCTTCACTTCAAAGTAAATATTACTATGAAATTTGTTTCGCAATCTAAAACCAAGTTAGTAATTGTCCTAGTATTAAGTGGAATTCTATGAAACAGACGATTTTGTATCTGCTCTTAATTTAAATTCGAATATTGAATTACAAGATATTAATGCCAAAACTAAATGAAATCAGTGACACTTACTGATGTAAATCATACAGATATTACTAATTATTGTGGGACTTGAGTAAAGTTCTGACGTCTACAGCGTCAAATGTATTGCTGTAAACCAAGCTCACAAAAGTAAGCTTGTAGGGTAATCTAAGTAAGCCATGGTTTTACAAAAGAATGTAAAGTAGCCCGTAACGCATTTAATTATATAAAATAATCTATAAAATAATAAGTCGAAGAAAACAAAAACAACAATTAATAAAAAGGAAGGAATATCGAAAGACAATTCATATAATTTAAAAATATCAAGAGAAAAAATGGCGAAAGAACTGAGAACGCTATCAAGATGTAAGTCTAGGCTTTTTGGAAACTTTGAATAAAATTTAGTCAGTCCGACAAAGAAATCCCCTTGTATTCCCTTAGATTTTTCATAGATACTTCAAAAAGAATTAAATACGTGGTGATGATGCATGATGATGACATTGATGGAAGTGGTGATTGATGATTGATGATGATTGATGATTGATAATGGTTGATGATGATTATGATGATGGAGTGGTGATGATGATGATAATGATAATGATGGATGGTGATGAGTGATGATGATGTGATGATGATAGAAGTGGAAGTTAATTGATGATGATGATGAGATGATGATTGATGATGAAGTTAGTAGTGATGCTGATGAGATGGCTGACGTGATGATGATGGTGATGATGGATGGGATATGGTGATGAGATGATGAGGATGATATATTGAATAGTGAAATACCGAACTGAATTACGTAATGCTTATTAAACAGCTTCAAAAAAGCAATAAGCCCTGGTATTGACAGTGATATAAATGAATACTAAAAAAAAACTCTCCGCCTGAAACTATTAAACTAATATCATTGTAACACTTTTTAATGTCATTTTGGAATACAGGATTATTACCTGAGAGTTGGACTATTGGTATTATAAACCCATGTACAAAAATTAAGGAGTGAGCAGATCCGGATAATTATAGAGCAATAACCCTTTAAGTTGCTCTTTGACGGAAAATTGTCTTACTTCATATCAATAAACACAAGTTGAATAAATACTCTATTCAAAAAGAAACCTCATTTCAAAAATCAGGGCAGGATTGAGAAAGATCACTCCACGCATGGATAATGTTTTATTATTGCAATCCTGATATCTCTATAATCTCGCAATAAATAAAAAGCTGTATACACTTTTGTTGATTTTCGAAAAGCATTTGATACTGTGTAGGCGTGTAGCGTTATGGAAAAAGCATTAGGAAAAGCAAAATAAAGGGAAAATGTTTTAAATAATTTATAAATATTGTATTCTGATAATATAAAATCTTGTGTACAATACAATGTCAAATATCTGTTGTTTCCCGTGCCTAGTTGTGTCCGCCAGGTGAAAATCTAATCCCCATTCATTTTCTCAATACTTCCTAAACGATTAGAACATAATGGAGGTTGCAGGAGTTAGCTCCCTTGAGACATCGAACAAGAAAATGTCTGATAAATTAAAGCATATTTTTGAAATATTCATTATTACTTATGCAGATGATACTTGTGTACTTTCGAAACACCAGTAAGGTATGCCAAAACGCACTTAGACTATTTCAACAGTATTGCGATTACATGGAAACTTCAGGTAAATAATTAAACAAAACTAAGTGTTAGTGTTCAGCAAGAGGAAAACCTAAACAGGTGTTATAATTTCGTGCTTAACGGTCATGTCTTGGCTAAAAACAGATTGACTTTTACATATTTTAGGCATCCTTTTTAAATATAATGGTAATTTTTCCAACGCTATTAACAGATGCGTTGACCCAAGCCAAAAATCAATATTCGCTTATATATAAAAAGGTTGCGTAACCAAGCTATTCGATAAGATTACAACTAACAATTATTTGATTACGTTAGTTGAACAATACTGCTATATGGTTCCGAAGTGGGGGTATGGGAAATTAAAGTCAGTCGAGCAAACACACCTGAAATTCTGCCAAACGAATACTTAAAGTCAGAAGTAGCACTCCAGATTTATAGTTGTAGTGGGCGAACTGGAAGATTCCACTCGAAATAAATATCAAACTGAGAATGCTGTGTTTTTTGGAATAGACTTATAACAAATGAAAATAAAATTAAAGTAGTATACTTTAATAAACTATCTCGAAGATTACATTTCGAAGGAATATACACATTTAAATGATTATCTTTCATTAAAAATATTTTTGATGATCTGGTCAGTCAATTGTTTCCTCAATGAATACAAATGATTTACAGTTTTTATAAAAGTTTTATGAAAACAGCGCCTCAAGATCAGTTTATTACAAAAAATGCTTCTCAGACGTTGGAAAATTCCTCAGAGGGCAAAAACTTATCTAATTATACAAAAAAGAATTTGCGATTGAAAATTATCTTATAAAATTATCGGAAATGAATAGAGTATACTAACTTAAATTCGTACATAAATTTACAAAATATCCAATGAGACTTGGAGATGGCGTAATGTTGAGAAACGTGAAAGAATATGCCATTTATGCAAATGAAAATATCGGGGATGATTTCACTATCTTTTTGTATGTAAACACGAAGAAAATAAAAAAATATACGTATTAAATATATCCCACAGAATTTTATAGTAATCCCCAGTCTTCATAAGATGGTGGCCTTATAGTATTCTGTAATATCCAATATTGAAGAAGTGTGTCCTCTATTCATTAGAAAAAAATGATGTATTTTTGTAAATGTGAATAAAGCCTATGATCAGTAGTACGGATAAATATTGTTAATTTCCAAATTAATTGTCCATATTTTAGTATGGTAATGATATATTATTGTCCATCTGCCACGTGCAGTGAAAATGTAAACTTGTAATTTATAATCATCGTAAACAGCATTTTAATGCTGTCTGGGAGACATAATAAAATCTTTGAAAACAAATCTTGAAATCTTGGAGTCTGGCCAGCTACAGGTAAATTCACCAAGCGACTTAGGGGTATAATTAAAAGTTGTAATGGACAAACTGCTAAATGTACAAAATCTGACATTTCTAATGTGAAAAATGCAATCTATATAGTAGCTGTTTAATTTCTAGAATTGGCAAAAAACAAAGATATATGATTCAAATAAAATAAATAATAAAATCAAAGTAAAAAAAATTAATACATGGGAAATACATTAAAACTACAATATAGCTATTTATACTTCTAGAATACCTAATATTGGATCTGAGTAATAAATGTAGCTTTTATGTAAATGTATTTATAACAAGATAAAATATTTGATCCTAATAAAATAAATAAATTTCAAATATTTTCTGAAAAAATATATCTAAAGAAAGATGCATGTGCGTAAAGCCATATTCGTTTACGCTATAGTCTTTACTTTGATATTAAAACTCATATTAGGCTAATTACTCAGATGAAACCATATATAATAATCTACACCAATAAAGGTAACCATTTTCTTTCAATAAATTAGTTATTTACACACTTAATTTAGTTATGCTAATTTTTTTTAATACTTTAGTGCATTTGTGATTCATCTGAAATAATTTGAAGATATTTAAAACCATTCAATGAAATATTATACATGAACAGATTATACATGATACAATTTATGCAAATAAGAAGGAGTATCAGTCATTATCTTGTGCACTACGATGTGAACTCTAGTGCAATACAGTGTTAACTCTAGTGCACTACAGTGTAACTCTAGTGACTAGTTGTTACTCTATGTGCACACAATGTGAACTCTAGTGCACTACGATGTACTACTATGCCACTACAATGTTAACTCTAGTGCACTACAATGTTAAAACTTCTAGTGCACACGATGTATAACTCTAGTAGCACTGACAAGTGAACTTTCTAGTTTGCCACTTACGATGATAACTCGTAGTGCTACGAGTATACTCTAGTGCACTACGATGTTAACTCTAGTTGCACTACGATGTTAACTCTAGCTGCACTAGCTAGTGAACCGGAGTTAACTTTACATGTGCACTTCCAGTGCACCTACTACCAAGTTTAGCTTGCTCCCAACTGTTAGTAACGATTTAAAAGGATTTACTCTATTTCCCCTATGGCCCCACCCCCTCCGGCCCCGAGGGCCAGAGCCAAAAATTTAACAAAATTAAGTTCTGTTTCCCCTTCCCCTAAGGATGTTTGTGGCCAAATTTGGTTACATCCATGTAGAACTTCTGATAACGTAGCATTTAAGATTTAACCTCTATTCCCCTATTGGGCCCCGCCCTCCTGCCCCCCCCCCATGGGGTCAGAGACCAAAATTTATACAAGTTCTTTTCCCCTTCCCCTAAGGATGTTTGTAGCCAATTTGGTTTACAATCCATCGCAATACTCTATGGACAAGTAGTGATTTATAGGATTTACCTCTATTACCTATTGGCCCCGCCCCTCCTGCCCCTGGGGTGTCAGAGCCAAAAATTATACAAGTCTGTTTCCCCTTCATCCGGAATGCATTGTGCCAAATTTGGTCACAAATCCAATGTGGAACTCTATTGACTTAGTAGCCGATTTAAAATTAATGTTGACAGAACGACGGACGACGGACGCGCGCCATGACATAAGCTCACGCGCCCTTCGGCCCAGGTGAGCTAAAATGTTGTGTAAGTACACATATTGAACATATATAAGAATATCCATATATCTGTAGAGACATAGCTGTTGTGCATGTTGTTTAATTGCATTATTCATTATTAACTATTTTTAAGTTGCAAAGTTTGATTTAACATATTAATTAGTCCAGGTCAATTCAAGTCTACAGGAAAAAGCTACTTAGCAGCTCACTTAGTGTTTGAAGCAATATCACACTAAGGAATTATGATGCTTGAATACTATAAAATAAAGCTAACAAAATTCTAATAAAGTTAGATTTCCGTCAGGGTTAGACTATATACATCTAAAAAATTAAAATACTGCAATTACATCTGATTGACATGAGAATCACATTGCTTATTGTCAGTTATTTACTACTAATATTGCTATTTTGAACTCCAGTCATTTTTTATTGACTTAAAAATTCATGCATAATATGTGTACATGTATTTACAAGTGTATATGTATGTGCTGATTTGTGTATGAATATATTGTAATGAGAAACACCGAGGTCTTTCATCATGCATGTTTTCTGGATTCATTTGATTCAGAGCAAATTCTGGACATCATATTAATATGATAGCTATATGTTCATTTTGGCAAAACTATATACACAGTACATGTATTATCACAAATTAAACCAGAGAGCTGTCTTCATTATCTACACAGAAATTGTACATAATTGCATATTAGACATCAGAACTTATAACACACACTAAACAGGTTCTTATTTCAACCTCAACCCTTTCTTTCTTTTTGTTTTTTTCTTAATTTTTCTGTAATCCTTGAAATCCTATAACCATAATGTTTATAGATTCACCAGAAAATTATTCATCATGTTTCAAACAAAACAATGGGCTTTTTTTTTTTCACACATGATATGTATACATGATATACACATATGATTTTTGAACAAAATTGCATATAATGTCAAGTTTTGCTCTCCGTTGCTTATTTTACTTTGATTTATTATTGTATTTCATTTGGACCTTTATAAAATAAAATGGTATCCACAGGCACTTAAAATATCGTCGAGATATTTATTTAAAAAAGTATCATGCAGAGATTTAACATGTAATAACCATTTGTCTCTGTCTAGTTACGATGTATCTTGTCTATTCATGCTATTTATCGATAGCCAATTATTTTATATCTGTACATTTTTGTACAAATTTATTAATCTAGTCTAGTACGATGATATTTGTAATCCCCAATACCATTCCAAACAAAAAATCCCTCCTGTGGCCCTTGAAAATTAGGCAAAGCATTGTCAACGATCGCCGTATTGTAAACACTCAATTACCGAATGGAAAGTATGTGTACACGAC
>SAYR01062471.1:1190935-1215100 GCA_004382745.1 Argopecten irradians irradians | reverse complement strand
GGAAATTAGTCAAACTTGATAAGAATTATTAGCCTAAGATATAGCATTTTAACATCCATATCCGTCCTCGAGGATCCCTTGGGGGACCAGAGTGGCAGGACCAAAAAGGGTCAAAATTATTAAAATTTCAAAAAATACCTCTAAGTTCACAGGTTTGATGGAAGCAAATACTCTTCATAGTCTAAAAAGTGAAATTTATAAATCACTGACCAACTTCAAGGACCAGCATATAGTGTTTATATGTCTTTAATTTGTTTCATTATATATTCTAACTCAGGTGACCGTTAAGGCCCATGGGCCTCTTGTTAAATTATGTATGCTTGTTTTATGAGCTTATTTCAAGAAACACCTTCACTGGAGAAAGGATGTTAGAATTGCTTAAAAACTTTAAACATTGTAAACCAATAAGATACATAATTGGCCTATGCTACATTTAATTGAATATGACCTAATTCATCCCAACCGCCTACCTCATGTGACCCTAAGATACAATCATCTTAAACAGATCATGAGAAAACCAAAATAAAGCTCTAAACGTCAATCTAAAGCTATGAAACGGTTGACAAAATTAAACTATTCATCTAAGTTACCACAAAGTTAAAATTCCAAATTTAGTCACCATTTACGATCATGCAAATTGGTAGCAGGCACGATTTTAACATCCTATCTTCAGTGAAGGTGTTGCATGAAATAAGCGTGAGGAATTCAAAACCCTGCTTTAGACATAGGAAATGAAAACAGAGGATTCTTAGTGGGCAGATGATACCATTCATTGAATATGACCTAATTTATGTACGTGACCTAGCCAATGTGACACTAGGATATAAAAACTTAAGTAGGTCATGTCAAGATCCACATGTAGTACTAAACATCAATCTCAATCTATCAAATCGTTGAAAAATCTTTTGAAAAAAGTTTTCAGCAAAGTATTAAACTTTTTAATGCTAAAATGGAACAAATACTTAAATAGGTCACTGTGAGCTACTTTTTGAATTTTTTTTTCATCAGTTTTCTGAGCTGAAATTCACAAAAGATTTGGATGCAAGAACTGCAAAAATTATTATCTATATTCTGATATTTAATTTATTAGGACTCAAACGTTAAAAAAATGTTAATTTTCAACTCGTGTATCAATACAGTAGTTAAAAATTCATATTTTTGCTGAGCTTATTGGATTAAAGCTCTACTTCAGATCGGGCATATTACCTCCACCGGAAGAACTGACGTCGAAAGAAGGACAACGAGGATTGTAGGAGAGCGAACTAGATGGTCTAAGCACGTCTTTAATCCACTTCATATGGCAATGGACACATCCTGTCCTTATCGGGACTCCCACAGATCACAGGAATCCGATTGGTTAAAATAGAAGGTAGAAAGAGGGGAATCAGAGGAATTGTGTCATTCTGAAGCCACATAATACCATGCTTTGTATCTGACTAGGAACGAAAAAAGCCATTTCCGATACCTTCTGTATATATAGGTTAAAAATAAACCACATATACTGATAATTTATCTACTGTTGATTACATCTGTATATGTAAGTTACACTACCAATAAACCACAAATACTGATAATTATCTACAGTTGTTTAACATCTGTATATGCAGGTTACACAACCAATAAACCACATATACTGATAATTATCTACTGTTGTTTAACATCTGTATATGTAAGTTACACTGCTTATAAACCACATATACTGATAATTATCTACAGTTGTTTAACTTCTGTATATGTAGGTTACACTACCAATAAACCACAAATACTGATAATTATCTACAGTTGTTTAACTTCTGTATATGTAAGTTACACTGCTTATAAACCACATATACTGAAAATTATCTACTGTTGTTTGACATCTGTATATGTAGGTTACACTACCAATCAACCACATATACTGATAATTATCTACTGTTGTTTAACATCTGTATATGTAGGTTACACTACCAATAAACCACATATACTGATAATTATCTACAGTTGTTTAACATCTGTATATGTAGGTTACACTACCAATAAACCACAAATATTGATAATTATCTACAGTTGTTTAACATCTGTATATGCAGGTTACCAATAAACCACAAATACTGATAATTATCTACTGTTGTTTAACATCTGTATATGTAGGTTACACTACCAATAAACCACAAATACTGATAATTTTCTACTGTTGTTTGACATCTGTATATGTAGGTTACACAACCAATAAACCACAAATATTGATAATTATCTACATTGTTTAACTTCTGTATATGTAGGTTACACAACCAATAAACCATAAATATTGATAATTATCTACTGTTGTTTAATATCTGTATATGTAGGTTACACAACCAATAAACCATATTTACTGATAATTATCTACAGTTGTTTAACATCTGTATATGTAGGTTACACTACCAATAAACCACAAATACTGATAATTGTCTACAGTTGTTTAACATCTGTATATGTAGGTTACACTACCAATAAACCACAAATACTGATAATTATCTACTGTTGTTTAACATCTGTATATGTAGGTTACCAATAAACCACATATACTGATAATTATCTACAGTTGTTTAACATCTGTATATGTAGGTTACCAATAAACCAGAAATACTGATAATTATCTACAGTTGTTTAACATCTGTATATGTAGGTTATCAATAAACCACAAATACTGATAATTATCTACAGTTGTTTAACATCTGTATATGTAGGTTACACTACCAATAAACCACAAATACTGATAATTATCTACTGTTGTTTAACATCTGTATATGTAGGTTACACTACCAATAAACCACATATACTGATAATTATCTACTGTTGTTTAACATCTGTATATATAGGTTACACAACCAATAAACCACAAATACTGATAATTTTCTACTGTTGTTTAACATCTGTATATGTAGGTTACACAACCAATAAACCACATATACTGATAATTTTCTACTGTTGTTTGACATCTGTATATGTAGGTTACACTACCAATAAACCACATATACTGATAATTATCTACTGTTGTTTAACATCTGTATATGTAGGTTACACAACCAATAAACCACATATACTGATAATTATCTACAGTTGTTTAACTTCTGTATATGTAGGTTACACAACCAATAAACCACAAATACTGATAATTATCTACAGTTGTTTAACATCTGTATATGTAGGTTATCAATAGACCACAAATACTGATAATTATCTACTGTTGTTTAACATCTGTATATGGAAGTTACACTACCAATAAACCACATATACTGATAATTATCTACAGTTGTTTATCATCTGTATATGTAGGTTACACTACCAATAAACCACAAATACTGATAATTATCTACTGTTGTTTAACATCTGTATATGTAGGTTACCAATAAACCACAAATACTGATAATTATCTACAGTTGTTTAACATCTGTATATGTAGGTTACACTTCCAATAAACCACATACACTGATAATTATCTACAGTTGTTTAACATCTGTATATGTAGGTTACACTACCAATAAACCACAAATACTGATAATTATCTACAGTTGATTACATCTGTATATGTAGGTTACACTACCAATAAACCACAAATACTGATAATTATCTACTGTTGTTTAACATCTGTATATGTAGGTTACCAATAAACCACAAATACTGATAATTATCTACAGTTCATTACATCTGTATATGTAGGTTACACTACCAATAAACCACAAATACTGATAATTATCTACAGTTGATTACATCTCTATATGTAGGTTACACTACCAATAAACCACAAATACTTATAATTATCTACTGTTGTTTAACATCTGTATATGTAGGTTATCAATAAACCACAAATACTGATAATTATCTACAGTTGTTTAACATCTGTATATGTAAGTTACACTACCAATAAACCACATATACTGATAATTATCCACAGTTGTTTAACATCTGTATATGTAGGTTACACTACCAATAAACCACAAATACTGATAATTATCCACGGTTGATTACATCTGTATATGCAGGTTACACTACCAATAAACCACATTTACTGATAATTATCTACAGTTGATTACATCTGTATATGCAGGTTACACTACCAATAAACCACATTTACTGATAGTTATCCACAGTTGATTACATCTGTATATGCAGGTTACACTACCAATAAACCACATTTACTGATAATTATCTACAGTTAATTAACATCTGTATATGCAGGTTACACTACCAATAAACCACATATACTGATAATTATCTACTGTTGATTACATCTGTATATGTAAGTTACACTACCAATAAACCACAAATACTGATAATTATCTACAGTAGTTTAACATCTGTATATGTAGGTTACACTACCAATAAACCACATATACTGATAATTATCTACTGTTGATTACATCTGTATATGTAAGTTACACTACCAATAAACAACAAATACTGATAATTATCTACAGTTGTTTAACATCTGTATATGTAGGTTACACTACCAATAAACCACATATACTGATAATTATCTACAGTTGTTTAACTTCTGTATATGTAGGTTACACAACCAATAAACCACATATACTGATAATTATCTACAGTTGTTTAACATCTGTATATGTAGGTTACACTACCAATAAACCACATATACTGATAATCATCTACTGCTGTTTAACATCTGTATATGTAGGTTACCAATAAATCACATATACTGATAATTATCTACTGTTGTTTAACATCTGTATATGTAGGTTACCAATAAACCACAAATACTGATAATTATCTACTGTTGTTTAACTTCTGTATATGTAAGTTACACTACCAATAAACCACATATACTGATAATTATCTACAGTTGTTTAACTTCTGTATATGTAGGTTACACAACCAATAAACCACAAATACTGATAATAATCTACAGTTGTTTAACATCTGTATATGTAGGTTACACTACCAATAAACCAAATATACTGATAATTATGTACTGTTGTTTAACTTCTGTATATGTAGGTTACACAACCAATAAACCACAAATACTGATAATTATCTACAGTTGTTTAACATCTGTATATGTAGGTTACACTACCAATAAACCACATATACTGCTGATTATCCATTGTTGATTAACTGAGCCCACGGTTCTGCCTACTGGTATTATTCACTGCCTGGTATGGCTATTATAATGATTTCTCCCAATTTTTATCAAACAATTCAACACAGCGTTCCATCATACATCCATTTCAAATCTCAATATAATAATGTTGTTTGTGTCCAACGATTCACATGTTGATGGATTTAGATAAATATTTGCAGTTTTGAATGTTTTTCTTTATTGTATTTAGGCCATACTTATATTATTACACAGATTCGTCGTTAAAACTCGATCAAGGTCGTTCAGCCAAATCGATCAATCAACTGTTTGTGAGTCCATACAAATGCGATAAATGTTCAAGTTTCGTTGATTTTAAATGTATAATTAAAATTTTCAAACGACAGGCGATTTACTTTGGTACCTCCTTTGGTGTGGTGGCATGGTAACATTTTCCAAGTTATTTGCGGCACTTCTCGAAAACCATTGAGTGACTGATTATTCGGAACGCGTGTACCAAACTTCGGTATAAAAAACATCTCAAATTGCAGATAAAAGCGACAATCTTAGCTCTGTTCGAGTTCTGATTTTTTTTCACTCTCGCTTCAGGGGGTACCTAGTTCCGCTGTCATTACCATACGGTGTTTCAAGATTTGAAAAAAAAACGTGTAGAAAACGACAACATCTGTACCGTATTCAGTTTGCAAAGTTTTCCAAACCTGATTTAACATTCCCTGAATGTTCACAAATTTTGAATTCCAATTGGCCCGAATCGGCCTTTGGCAGTCAGGGTACGTGTATGATCAGCCCAAATCGGAGCAGTCAGGGAGTGTTGTGATCGTACCAAATCGGCCCGTTGGTATCTAAATAGTTAAATGTTGCTATAACGACGACAAACGAATATGTCTATACAAGTAGGGAGCATACAATAATGTAAAGAAATGCATTTTTGCTAGATGGAAGAAAAAAATAACATCCCACAGTACCAAAAGAAAAATGCATATTTCACGTACAAAAGTAACATCCCTTCTTCAATG
Source organism: Argopecten irradians irradians (assembly GCA_004382745.1). Taxonomy (NCBI): domain Eukaryota; kingdom Metazoa; phylum Mollusca; class Bivalvia; order Pectinida; family Pectinidae; genus Argopecten; species Argopecten irradians. Next base: position 1,209,004 of record SAYR01062471.1, on the reverse strand, counting down.
AAGACCGAAAAACAAAAGTGTACAGTTTTGTTTTGATTTCATTTGACATAAAATTGTCTAAGTATACAATTTTATGTCAAATGAAAAGGAAAAACGTCTACAGCGTTTTACTATTAATAATTTAAAATAGCGTAATAAGTGTTGACACGTAAAAGATCCCAGACTGATTTGTCATACTGTGTACAAAGGACCAGATATCATACGACAACAGTAATCATTTATTCCATATGTGGTCTGTCAACACCGTTTTAGATAGATCGACCGAGCCATGTACCGTTCAGGCACGTTTACATAGCGTCTGGCGGCTTTATCGTTTCTTAAGTAGATGGCGATTCTCAAAAGAGACGTGGACTCACAAATATATTCATGTTATAAATGTGTAGTCTGTGTAAGTAACAGAAACATGTCCGATTAGTGATATCATATACTATTATATCACAGGCTAATCTTATATTTGGATTTTGTAATTTGCCGTTGCGATTCATCTCAAAACAGAAAGACTTACCGTATTATAGTGTGGAAACAGAATGACCAATATAAGATCTCATGTTGAATGTACATAGAGCATATGATAACAGCAATGTAGACATGTTGTGTTGTAATAAAACGTGTGTAATGGATGTAGGGTTTGAGCGATATATTTGTACCAAGGGAAATATAGCTAAAACGGCAATGCCTGTGAAAACGCCATCAGTCTAGACAGACCTGGAAATTATTTCATTATTAGATAATTCCGAAACATTTCAAAGAGATTAGAATTGAAACAGCACGATTGTGATGCGAATCAAACAGACTTTTCTCCTTATCGACTGTAGGTTTATGTTAGTGACGGATTTAATGGCAAAGGACCTCTCTGTGACATGTCTTATTTACAGTCGGCATGAATAAATACCCTTGGAACAACATGGAAATCATAATCGTGCAGTTTCAGCAATAATAAACCTGAGGGAAACATACTGATATACATGGATAAAATGTGTTGTATTACAATATTGATCTCTTATTTTGGTTCGAACAGTGTCGTCTGAATATGTTCTCTTTTTTTCGTGAATACTCTCTGACCGTTTCAGAGTTTACGCAAGCGATGGTCACTGTGATCATATTTAAATATCAACTTGTTACACACTTGATCTGATAAATGGTAACCTTAACCTGTTAAGTGGGAAATAATACAATGTATGAATGTAGGGCACCGTTGAAGCAGTCTGACTGAACTGTTTAAGAATGCTGAATATCACTGAACATTCTAAATTTCTAATTGGATAATTAAAATCTGTCTGGTGATTTGATGTTCAGAACGTATAAATTGTGATCGGGTTTTTTTTTAATCTACGGTTTGGACATTGATGGTTTCGGTTGTATATTTAGTAACGCTGATAAGAGCAGTTTACATATTCTATTTTCAAAACTAACAACAGTATGATCGAGCAAAACGTATAAGGGCATTTCTGTGATTAGATGTTTATTATTGTTATAGCGATTACAATAGAGTCTGCTGGCAACTATGGTGATAAAAGGGTTGGATTTTGGTTCAATGACTCTGACTTGGTGGTTTTATATGTATGATTAGTTTCATTGCCATCATGCCTTAATATTTCTTGATATGACCACGCGTTAATTACGTCCTTGACATACCTTTATGGAGATAATGTTATACACTAATCGTTAATTACGTCCTTGACATACCTTTATGGAGATAATGTTATACACTAATCGTTAATTACGTCCTTGACATACCTTTATGGAGATAATGTTATACACTAATCGTTAATTACGTCCATGACATACCTTTATGGAGATAATGTTATACACTAATCGTTAATTACGTCCTTGACATACCTTTATGGAGATAATGTTATACACTAATCGTTAATTACGTCCATGACATACCTTTATGGAGATAATGTTATACACTAATCGTTAATTACGTCCATGACATACCTTTATGGAGATAATGTTATACACTAATCGTTTATTACGTCCTTGACATACCTTTATGGAGATAATGTTATACACTAATCGTTAATTACGTCCTTGACATACCTTTATGGAGATAATGTTATACACTAATCGTTAATTACGTCCTTGACCTTTATGGAGATAATGTTATACACTAATCGTTAATAACGTCCTTGACATACCTTTATGGAGAATAATGTTATACACTAATCGTTAATTACGTCCCTTGACATACCTTTATGGAGATAATGTTATACACTAATCGTTAATTACGTCCTTGACATACCTTTATGGAGATAATGTTATACACTAATCGTTAATTACGTCATTGACATACCTTTATGGAGATAATGTTATACACTTATCGTTAATTACGTCCATGACATACCTTTATGGAGATAATGTTACACACTAATCGTTAATTACGTCCTTGACCTTTATAGAGATAATTTTACACACTAATCGTTAATTACGTCCTTGACCTTTATGGAGATAATGTTATACACTAATCGTTAATTACGTCCTTGACCTTTATGGAGATAATGGTTAACTCATTGTTACCTTTAAAGAAGTTCTTTGCTTTTACAGGTATATGTAATATAAGAATGCGCCAAAATGTGTAAATAAATCTGTCGAAATTGTAAAGGTTTTCATCTCTTTGTAGCACTTATGATAAGTTATTACCAATTTAGACCCTGAAAACTGTTCGTAATGTGTCTATACCACTAAAAATGCCATTGTTTCCACACATACACAAAGTCTTTGTCATTTTATTCTTCTTCTTTTGACTTTGACGCAGTGTTATATGGTTTTACATAAATTCGCGGACCCATCGAAATTCGCAAAATTTATTTGACTTCGAAAAATTTAACAAAATCATGGTTTCACATATTAAAGCATGTCTTATGAATGACGCTTTCAAATTTGACATAGATGATTAGCAAAGATAAGTCCCCGCAAATATGTTCCAAACATTCAATCGTGAAACTTTACATGTATCCGTGAAATTTAACTATACACAGTATATAAACATGTTCGTGCATCTACGTTGAACCGTTTTGGAGTTACAATAAACTTTAATTTGTTATTTATCTTTTCATAGTAACAGAAAAATACCAAAAATATAAGGTTCCGGATAGCAAAAGGTACGAATATGACACTAACCTAACATAAACACAAAGGTTTTTGCTGATAAGTTGAACGGTTTCGGAGTAAAGTAACTTTGAAACTGTGTCATCACATATGCAATTATCCAGTATTTCTCATGTCGGTGCAGGGACATCACACATATATTGACGTGACGTGACGTCAACATTTGTTAAAAAGCAGATCGGCCCAGATTGGCCCTGTGGCATTCAAAGTAAATGTCAGATTGGCCCAAATCGGCCCCGTGGCAGTCAACGTAAAATCAGATCTGCCCAAATCGCCTCTGTGGCAGTCAACATAAAAGTCAGATCGGCCCAAATCGGTTCTGCGGCAGCCTAAGGGTTAACTTTCCAGAAGAAACAAAATTGACAGTTATTTTATTTGCGATTTCAGACAGTTTTAAAATGAGTCCCCGGTGGCGTATCTGGTGTATTTCACACCGATTGCAGATGTGTCTATTAAATGGAGGCGTTTGATCTTCAGGTTATAAAAGTTTCGTCCTTTTTCATTAATTGTCGTTGTCGCTTTCTTGTCAAAAATTAAAAAAAATGTATCTGAACATAGCACTGTTAAGGTACACTATACGTAACTTTTCAGGGTTTTTTTTTGTAATTATATACATTTACAAGGGAATTACCCCGTTCTCTCTGCATAATATAATGACTTGATGAATACCAGATATATTTCATCGAATGAGGCAGAAACTCTGAAATTTTTCACAAGTGTGAAGCACGAGATTTCAGCTCGATAACCTCTCGAGATGAAATATTATTGGTATTCATTAAGAATAAGGACCATTCTATTTATTACATTTGTTTCTCGATTCCATTTACACATAACCACCACTACTGGTTCCACAAAAGGTTATTCCGCCATTGCTTTGTAGAGAGTTATTTGCCCTTGCAATTATTACGTCGTATTTTTATAAACATAACGTCATACTTCTACACAAAAAATATGACGTCATTTTCGGACACAAACTTATGACGTAAATCAAAACTATAATTTTTGCAATGTTAAAGCTGCATTCCGATTGACCAAATACAGGTGAAAATATTGATATTTTTACTGGATTGAAACATATCGTTTTTATGTTCACCGAAACCTTATATTTCATTGCGAAAAATGAATAATATATAAATACTACCTGTTTTAGAGGTTGACAGTGCCTAGTGTCACCCCGAGGATATCACTGTCACCCGAGGCGAAGTCTATTATCTACCATTGTTCATCAGGGCGACCTTCATGTGTATCATTGTTCATCAGAGCGATGTAAGAGGAGAGGAGAAAATTTAGCGGCCAGACCGGGATTCGAACCCGGGACCCTCCGAACACTAGCCGAGTGCTCTACCTGGTCATCGATGATCGACGCTACACTCCACCCTCCTTTCTCGAAGTCTTCGCCCTCCAAGACATACGAGACCCTTCCAAACATCACCACCGTGGGTAATTTAATTGAGCACCAATTCTGTAACAGGAGAGGAGAAAATATAGCGGCCAGACCGGGATTCGAACCCAGTACTCTCCAAACACAAGCCGAGTGCTCTACCGACTGAGCTACCTGGTCAGCGATGATGGACCCAGTCCAATCCCACTAAAATTAAAACAATTTTAATATATTTCGTGGCACAAAAACAACATATTAGTTCATTTTTAGTCAAAATATTCTCCAGTATTATTCATTTAATGATTTTTTTACATCAGTAAAATAAACAGTGACTTCGTTTACTTCGGTCCTTCGTATTACTCCGATAGAAAGCTTAATCCTGAGCTTGGATAATTATGTTTGGAAAAAATGAATCGTTGCAAAATAATACCTATTACGCAGGGACATAAGCGATCTTCAATTACAGATGAAATCAAGTTTGTTGGCGCAGTAATGTTCTTATCATGTAATTTCGGCATCCAAAATACAAAAGTCATTAAAAGAAATAGAATTTGTTCTGTTATAACAAACGCGATATGTTTAAGACGGTAGGCGATATATCTTAACGTCATGAATCTGGGCACTGTAATTACTTTTACTTCATCTTTTCTTCATATTGTCTTAGTCTGTATTTGATGTTGCCTATTTTCTACTAAAACCCCAATTTTAAAGCAAATAGTTGTCAGCTTACGGCCTTCGATTCGCCTACACCATTTGCCTCTGTACATGTGCATGCCGCGCTGTACCAGATGTAAAAAGGTAGATTGCTTTGAACTGAAGGTTATAAAAGCAGAAGCGTATTAACTTGAAATTGGTTTTCAGTTTAGATTTGTGTGTATTGTAGTAGTTCTTCATTTCCTGTTTATAGGGACATACTTACATTACATTTCACATTCCGATATAGAACTCGTGACAGTGATATAACAATCTCTATCACAGTAACGTTCCTGATGGACACGGTGGCTGACACTCTACTTCTCCAAACATGAAGGGATCCCCGAGTACTTACGTGGACGGGATTCCTGGCTATGGTCCACTACCAATAAGTGGTATCTATCTATTGGACGTTATATGGGACAAAAATCCATTTGCAATTCTGACCAGTGATTCTGTCAAATTTTACACTTGTGTCCCCACTATCATCTCTATGATATCAAATAAAGAAAACATTCAGCATTTGTGACATTACTTGAATGAATCTTATTTATGAAATTATCCCTTACCTTCATCGTTGTTTTGACCATTCACCCTACCATGCTACGTTTCTGCCTTTACTTTCTATAACGGCGTCATAGGGTGTGGGGAAGACCTTCATGACATTGTATATCATGTAGGTCTTTGTGGCGGTTTTTGGGTCAACCCCACTTAGGCTGACATAATTTTGATAAAATTTTTGGGGTGGTCATTTCAATTTCATTTCGTTGTTCTTGATATGTGTGGGGGTGCATAAAATATCATCAGTTACACTCATCTAAACGTTCGCAGTGGCGTAGGAAGATGAAACGTAATGGAGGGGGGGGGCAAAGGTCCTCAATATTTTGTAACCCCCCCCGCCCGCACCTACAGGAGGAGATTAATTCAACACACAACCATATAATATACTTTATATACTTTTTTATATATATTATTAAATATAATCCTTGTACACATTTATTGACAGTGGTTTCGCTAAAAGGAAATTAACGAATACGCAAATTGGCCAAATTAGCGTGTGAGCGCCGAAGGCGCGATATTTTGGGGTCTGGGGGTCGACCCCGGGAAAAATATTACGATTTAGAATGGCTGAGGTGAGTTTTACAATGTATTTTGATAATTTTGCGAGCGCGAGATTTTGGTGTTTAGGGGGTTCGGGGGTCTCCCCCGGGTAAAAATATTACGATTTAGAATGGCTAAGATGAGTTTTACGATGCATTTGGATGAATTTATGAACGCCCGAAGGCGCGAGATTTTGGTGTTTGGGGGGGTCCGGGGGTCTCCCCCGGAAAAAAAAAATTACGATTTAGAATGGCTGAGATGAGTTTTACGATGTATTTCAATGATTTTAAAGCGTTCTTACCATGGTAATTTTTCGATTTAAAGTAACATGCATTTAGAAATGATAATTGTAATAATTGTGTCGTTATATCATTGTGCAACCCTGCTCGATCTGAACTCAAAATAATAATGAATTAATTGTCTTGCTAAGACATATAAGCAAATTATAATCTTTTAAGAGACAATTTTTGAAATACAAATGTAGTAAGTAGAATCCCTTAATGGACATTTTCAGTGTAGTTCATGTGTATTGAATTTCTGCTATTAAAAGTTTGAACATTATGTGCTTGAACGTTTTAGGAAATGCGACACGCAGCGGAAATTTTTTTAGAATGAAGAACGAAAAATGTGCAGGAGGACCCATTATTCTTTCAAATATGCATTTTTAGAACATTTCAGACGGCGAAAATGGGGGGGGGGGCAAAAAGACATGTTTGCCCCCCGTCCTGGGGACGGGGGGCAGTTGCCCCCCCCCTGCCCCCCGCTTCCTACGCCCCTGGTTCGCGGAGACATTGGACTATGTAGAAGGCCTGTGGGAACTGTTATAGTGTCATTCCGTATATACTATATACTTATTAATTAGGAGAACTCGCTGTTTTATGTCCATTTTAACATAGAATCCCACATTGAACTCGACATAGACAGGCGAATAGCAGGTCTATCTACATAACAAGCTGGTGTTATTTACATTAGGGAATACTTCAATTTCAACTTATTTCTTTTTCTCCAAACCTTCATCCGAACGTTTGGTAGATCGATATTGATTATATACATATGATAGACATATAAAGCGGTGTGAATGTGAACGTATTAAAACACTGGTCTTTATGATTTAAAGCCTCCACAGACGACGAATCGCTATGGCATTGTCTCGTGCGATTTGTGTGACTAAGGAGAATGTCTGGCTGTAATTTATAGGCTAGTATGTAAATCTTGAAAACCATTTCCCTCGATGGTTTAATACATAACGTAACAGTACATTGTAGGCATTAGTATATATTTTACGTGGCAACAATTTTTTTAAGTATCTGAAAATTTTGACTTTAGATTTAAACCATATGATAGCCTTAAAATGGTATAGGGATTTCACTATCAAACATAACCTTTGGTCCACTCATCACACGGAGATTCCATTAAAGGTCTAGGTATCATTCCCTACTGGATGCAATGCAGTCTAATTCAAAATGATGTAAGGCAGCTGTATAAAACGCTGTAAAGTCGTTTTTACTCTACATTATGTGGATATGTGACAAATGTTACAATGTGATAGAACACGGTATTTGTAGAAATTACTTATTAAATGAGGTTGAGGACAAGGTCCACGTTTTAATGTAGTGTGAGTTTTATGATGGTAACCTCTATTTAGGTGATGTCCGGAAACATGTTGATTTTAACAACATATATAGTCACAGAAATATCACTGCTGTGCTAAATTTTACATGTTTAATATATGACGTTTGTGTGAAGATTCTGGTGTCTTGTGGAGTGTGAATCATAAGACTCTTTCATATGTGGATATGGCTAATACATTATATATCCCTGGATAGTCGACACTAGGGTCACAAAATCTGGTAAATTTCAAAATACAGTTTCAAAAAACATCACGCCATTTGAATTCTGCTACAGCCAGTGACAGCCAGTCAATTATCCAAGCTCGAAAATGTCGTAGTATTTCCACGAAAATCCTGCTGCCTGCCTCCTTTATAGTTAAACCAAATGTTGAAAAAAAACCCGCTAAATTACCGAGAAAACAGTAATTGTGTAGACGCAGTGACGTCACGTAATTGTATTGTATGGGTAGACTGTAGCCATGTAATACAGCCACAGTTGACATTCTGAGTGTATTGTCACCGATATGACCTGTAGGTATGAAAGAAAAATTTAACCAGTTCAAATTCCTGATAGATAATTCCCCCCAAACTCTACTATGAACCACCTCCGATATGCTATGAGGACGAAAAGAAGTAAATTTTCGTTTTTTTTTTTTTTTAAATTCTGTAACATAACGTAGTTATAGGTACCATATCTAATAACTTTATTTTTATCAACTTTTACCAGCCACCATTTTTAGACTATTCTGTTTTGTGTATTACTATGTTATTAATAGTGCTTTGATGAAACTGTTAAATCATGCTTTAAGATGCTCCTCCGCCGACAGAGCAGAACTGATAGTCATCATTTGGACAATAATTGGTGTTTATCGTATATATGTATGTCTAATTAAAACAAAAATAAAATCATATATTTTACTTTTGGTGCATGCGGAATTAGTACTTCATTCCATATAGGATATAGTGCCATGGATTTTTTCGGGATGCAATCAATAATTTTAGTATTTTTAATTTGATGTAAAATTAGAAGCGTAAAATTTTCAATGTTGGTAATGGTGTTAAGTAAGCAACTTTTGTAACTGAAGAAAAAAGTACTAATTCGTCTGCTCCTGTTGTTTATTGAGAAAAAATACTATTTATTAGCGGTGAAACATCTTTAAGAAATGAAAGAAGTTGATAAAAGTCCTATTAGCTGATTGATTGTTATTAACCTACTCCCGGTCACCTGTACAATAACTTGCCGATGGACGTTAATATATACTTTATGGCAATATGACATTGCGTTACACAAGCAATATGGATATACCGACAATAGACGACTCTCGATTATCATGTCATCTCTATGGTAGAGAGGTCCTTGGTTGGCTATTTTAGAGGGTTATTGTAGGGTCATCGAAAATCCAACTGGACAGTTCAGTCATATTATATGACCTACACAGTCTTCTGAACAGGTTTCTTGCACTTTTGACGGTAAATTGCCACTCGGCAACAAGTGAATTATTACCTTCCACATCAATTTAGAATCTGTTTATTTGACAATGTATCGTCTTGTCTCAACGAGTCTAGCTGTAAGAAATGGGACGTAATTCTCGTGTCTCCTGCATTCATCACGAAATCCCAGATGATGTGTGACAGTTAACGGAAATCTATAAGGAGCCGACAGACACTTGAGTAGTTCTGGTCATACTGTATTGTGCTAATGGTCATCGTGAACCCTTGTACTTTGCAGTGATTTATATATTGGTTTATGAAAGACAGAACATAATGTATTTGTATTTATACTTCAAATTATATTTAGATACGACTGGGTGCTTAAAGTATGTCATATATGTCTTTATCTATTGTATGCTATATTTCTTTATCTTTATATAGGCTAGTGTTATAGGGGTATAAGCACCATGACATAAGGCGTATGGCTGTAGTGTTACTCTTAGAAGGTTTATCTGTATATACCTCGAGTTTTCTTTATCTTGTATGCTGTATACTTTAAAAGTGTTGTCAACAGCCAGTGAACTGTTGCTCATTTAACAGTACTCTCTTACTGACGGATTTAAAGCAATCAATCACGTTGTTAGATTTTACTCGAAAAACTTAGTTATACACAGGATAAATGTACTGCTTGAAACATATTGAGAATAAATAAAACACTTAAAATTAAACTGTAAACTGCATCTAAGAAATCATAGCCATTGTACGGCAGTAAATGTAATAAATGATTGTGCATGAGAGGGTGTACGTGCACTCCATACATGCTATCGTTTTATACCCAGACATCTCCCGAGTTGAAAAAAAATGAAAGAAGCTTATGTGTAATTATAGTCCAAAATTGCTACTTGATTTGTACAAAGGTTCGCAGTATCGGAAATAATTAAATATCCCGTCCGTATTTATCCGTTTAATAGATATTTACTAAGACAGACCAAACAAAGACATAAAGGTTAACGGATCATACAGATCTAGTATCTGGCCTGATCGATGTTGAAAGGAACTTATCATGGCGGGACAGACTTCCGGCGACAATCCATCACGAGGCTATATTGGCGGAAGTACGTGTTTACTGAATGGTGCTGTCACCGGGGAAATCTGGACTCGTCTGATACCAGTATGTTACAACGTTATTCATGCATTTAGGTTGCCAGAAGCCATTTGTGGAATTCCACTATGGTATAAATCGCTATTCAGCTTCAGCATACACTGACAAACTTGTATTTTATTTCCTCACTTCCACACTTACATAGTCAGATTTATTTAAGGGGGGGATTAGTGAGAGTGTTCCACGGATAGAGTCCGCATAATCAACTACAATTTAGCCATGGTGAGGGTATTTCATAGAAATTCTGAAAAAAAGAGATTGGGTATCAATGGTCAGATACTCGCTATGGGACTAATAGTAAAGGCGGGCGTGAGAGGTCTGAATCGATAGTTATAACACGCGATGTAGCGTACATTAAGATCAGCATGAATTTATTAGCATTAAGTCGAATGCACACATGTAAATACCCAATGCACGAAACATGTACGGTAAAGTAAGGGAAACGTACAAAATGATGTATCAGTTGATTAAGCATGCTTATTTTCAATGACAACACTATGCAAATCTAGATCAAAGGACATCTTACTTATAAATCTAGGTCACAGCGACATCTTACCTAAAATCTGGGTCACAGTGACATTTTACCTAAAATCTAGATCACAACGACATCATACCTAAAATCTAGGTCACATCGACATCGTACCTAAAATTCTTGTTCAAACCGGTGATAAATGTAAAACGACAATAGCATGACACATCAAGGGCAATTAACAAATCCACAACTGCACAGAAATATAGGTAATGTGTCCCTGATGATCGCCGTAACATTATAAATGTATTTTAGGTTCTAATGGATTTTAGATTCTTAAGAACAGGAACATCACGACCATAAGGCTAATACAGCTTAAGATAATCTTCCTATACTTATTATTAATGAAGCAATTATTTCTTCATTTAGCTCAAAGTTAAACCGTCTTGCTATGATGTGATCGTTTATTTGAATATTTTTAAGCATTTCAAACTTTTGTGAAAATCCGCTACATAACCCAATGAAGTTAAGAAATAGTTACATCGATGCTTATAATTAATTTTTCAGACTACTTGATAACACAAAATACGTTTAAACGTACGATTCTATTGATTTTCTAAACGATTATTTTTCTAAATCAATACGCAACGTCAACGTCTCTATTGTGACGTCGTGATTACGTCGGGTTTTTCGCGCCATTATCGGAGTTTTTCTTCATAGTATATGAAGAAAAACAAATCTGCCAATGAGAAAATCGGATTTAGTATGAAAACAAATGAAAATTTATTACTATTATGTAATTAAGTGTTTCTATATTTACGTTGTGGTTTTGATAATTTTTTAACCACTGAAAAAACGGTCAGGAATGGTGTGGCAGGTATAACCAAAGGCATTTATTTAGATAACCTGGCACTAATTCGTTTGTGCATTGAAGGAGTGTCTGTATAAGAATACATCATATGTTTGCCTCCTGGTATAAATACAGTAACTAACACTCTTGAGCTTTTCATCTACTATCTTACACCTAGTTTGTCCAAGTCCACATGTTGTCTGTAAAGTGAGACAACGTTTGGATGTGATTGTTCTAAGACTAGAACTTAACCACCTGTGTTTGTGTGTATAAAACATACCATTAAACTGTATAGTGTACAAGTGGATGTCAATTAAAATGATTACAAAATCTTAGAAAAAACAAGTTTATTCAATAAAGTTAACATGAATTAGATGGTAAGTGTTTTTGCGAAAAGAATGGGTTATCAAAGATAGGTGGTAATCTCGATTGTAAGCGTACTTGTGAACTAGATGATCAAGTAGATGTTTGTATGTAAGGCATGAAGACAGAACCCAGACAAGTAATTACGTCTCTCCTTTCACCCGTCACGTCTCTCTACAGCGTAACCGACTGTTCCTGTCACTGTGGAACAATGCCATTGTGATAGCTAAATATACATATAACACTTGTTATCAAATACACTTGTCAACACGAGTTGGTATGCAGAGAAGTAAGTGTAAAAGTTTGTCTGATATTTATTTCATTGTCTGATTACTTTTGTACCATTTTATTTTATTAAATGTATTAATTTGTATAACCTCAATTGCATTACAGAAACCTCGACAAATGAAACCCTTGAAGCAGACGACACGGAGACAGGACAGTAATTACACAATTGTGTTAAAGGGACGAGGTTGTGTAAATGCCTACATTAAAACTCCGATGAAAATTTTAAGTTAACACATATGAAACAGGCTCTCAATATACGTTTTTGTAAATCTAATGGTTATTCAAAAATTTGATTTACATAAAAGACTGAATTTCCCCATTGAAAATAAAGATCGGCAGCTGTGTGATTTGAAGGAACTGTTTGATGATTAGATTTTGGTTGTTTATCTTGTATTTGTATTCATTGGTAATATTCAATTTATGATCTTATAGAAATGTTACATATCACGTCCGTGTTTATAGGTTTTGAAGAAATATAAGTTTAATTATTTGTGATAACTACTAGTATTCTCTCAGCTAATAACTATTGGTCAACGTAGAATAGTACTCATCAAACTGTTCACATTCAAACATTATTTGGACAATGAAAACCAAATCTCAAAGCAACGTTCCTTTCAATAGGCATTGGAAAGCAAGATGACTCAACTGTTGGTAAAAGAAGTTTAACATTACAACAACAACAATACTATTGTTTATTAAAGTGTCATAAACCATATTTACGATTTATAATATATGATACTTGGTCATAAAATAACAAGAATAGTGTGTTAAATACGTACCTGGGTATGATCATTGTAGAGGAGCTGTCTGAAAACAACAGTTTGAATTAAAATCTATTGCATTGACTTTAAGATGTAAAGCAAATTTAATGAAACATTTATTCAGGGCAATAAAAATAGCACACCTTGCGCTTCCCCAAGGGTATGGGGTATCCCTACCAGCGAGGTCCACTCAATATGTTGAGTTTCCCTAGGGCTTGGGGTATCCCTACCAGCGAGGTCCACTCAATATGTTGAGTTTCCCTAGGGAATGGGATATCCCTACCAGCGAGGTCCGCTAAATATGTTGAGTTTCCCTAGGTCATGGGGTACCCCTACCAGCGAGGTCCACTCAATATGTTGAGTTTCCCTAGGGTATGGGGTATCCCTACCAGCGAGGTCCACTCAATATGTTGAGTTTCCCTAGGGTATGTGGTATCCCTACTAGCGAGGTCCGCTAAATATGTTGAGTTTTCCTAGGGTATGGGGTATCCCTACCAGCGAGGTCCACTCAATATGTTGAGTTTCCTTAAGGGTATTGGGTATCCCTACCAGAGAGGTCCACTCAATATGTTGAGTTTCCCTAGGGTATGGGGTATCTCTACCAGCGAGGTCCGCTCAATATGTTGAGTTTCCCTAGGGTATGGGGTATCCCTACCAGCGAGGTCCACTCAATATGTTGAGTTTCCCTAGGGTATGGGGTATCCCTACCAGCGAGGTCCACTCAATATGTTGACTTTCCCTAGGGTATGGGGTATCCCTACCAGCGAGGTCCACTCAATATGTTGAGTTTCCCTAGGGTATGGGGTATCCCTACCAGCCAGGTCCACTCAATATGTTGAGTTTCCTTAAGGGTATTGGGTAACCCTACCCGCGAGGTCCGCTCAATATGTTGAGTTTCCCTAGGGTATGGGTTATCCCTACCAGCTCAATATGCGTCATCTAGTGTATAGTGGCTAGTGTACTTATATCTCTAAAATATTTTAGTGTGGAATACACTCCTTTATATTTAAGGTATTTTCCTAGTGAGGAAGACACTTTTATATATTTAAAAGATTTATCTCTAGTATGGAAGACACACTTTTATATTTAAAAGATTTTCCCCAGATAATATTTAGTAACAACTATACCCACAAGATTAAAGCTGTATTATGACTTTCAGCCGTAATTCCTCTGCTGACATTATAAACTGCAGCATTGATTCACATTAAAAACTACATTACAAATGTAAATAATTACAATGGAATTTATCCTGTACACAATTATGTACATTTGTGGTCGTTCAAGTAATAGAACCACACGTTTGTGTAGCTTCCGATTTCAAAAGCTTGGAGCAGGAATTAAAATTGAAAAGTACTTTTCGTTTTGTCTGACTAATTTTATGTATACATCTGGTATCCAATCTGATCAATCAATGGTCTCTAACTTTGTAATTTTATGTATACATCTGGTATCCAATCTGATCAATCAATGGTCTCTAACTTTGTAATTTTATGTATACATCTGGTATCCAATCTGATCAATCAATGGTCTCTAACTTTGTAATTGTATGTATACATCTGGTACCCAATCTGATCAATCAATGGTCTCTAACTTTGTAATTTTATGTATACATCTGGTATCCAATCTGATCAATCAATGGTCTCTAACTTTGTAATTGTATGTATACATCTGGTATCCAATCTGATCAATCAATGGTCTCTAACTTTGTAATTGTATGTATACATCTGGTATCCAATCTGATCAATCAATGGTCTCTAACTTAATAAGCTGATGTTTTCATCTTATGTTTAAATGAAAACGTTGAATCTGTAGTTTCAAACAAACTCATATCTTTTATCATTTTTAAAGTCCCCCAGGATTGTTTTGAATGACCATTAAAATGGTAGTAAATTATGCAAAATAATAAAACGTTAGTTTCATAAAAAGGACTCAGTTTTAGGCTACAAAAGCCAGAGTGGAATCATTCAACTACTCTTTATAGAACCTACATCAGTTACAAGCACTTTGTGATCATGATCTTTCTCAGATAAGTGTTTGAAAGTGTTTTTAACACTCTAACGAATGATAAAACATAGCGTTTTAATTTGTCCCTGGCGATATTAAAACAGAATGAGTACAAGAAAAACAATGTGAGAACAATGGATCATTTAAGATAACAAAAGGTTGAGTAAATGTCAGTCGTCAGTTAAACTCATAGGTTGTGTTAAGTTGGAATATCTATTTATCGATGAGCATGGGGAACAGTTGCTACTTCATTTGTTGTTAACTCGTAGTATTAGTATTGTAATGGTAAACAACATTTGACTGCATGACATGTAACATATATTTATAAATAAATAAATTCTCGGCTTAGAAAGCTATTGATTGACATGCGTATGTCTATGCGTCTTATATAAAGCCTCCTCAAATACAATTTAACAACATGGATGTATTATTTAGAATACGACGTTTAAATGTTTTAACAAGAGAAGAAAAAACAGAGGGAGATGTACTTGTACATAATCAAATGTAACGCGGTTAATGTCAGTAGTGTGTAGCCAGCGGGGATCGCACCTGTGACCGTAGGATGTCGTTCTACATTCTCCCTCAGCAACCTTTTACAGATTTCAGAACAAAAGTAAACCTTGTACAGTTTCATTACATACGTAGGTGTTATAAGTTGTTGTAACAATCTCAGTTGTCAATAATACACAGATTTGATGGGTTGTCGAACGCTGACACAATCCACATAGACGTATTAAAAATCATAAAACTGTTCACAATGGCAAAGGTTCACACTCTTGTCGAGGAAAGGAGAAAAGAACATGCTATTGTAGCGTGCTGGGGAGTCGTGAAATAGATCGACACAGACAAAAAACAAATATCCAGAAGTATTTCAAATATTTAAAATCATGGCCGCGATGTGATGAAAAAGCAGCAACCTCGTACAAATTGCCTCCCTGCTTTTAAGAACAGCAGGATTGAAATCCTAGAAATCCAAGATACGCACATTGATGAAAGTGTTTGATAACATACGAAATAATGATAACTCATTGGCTTGATTTATCTTTGGTGAAATTACGGCACGTGTTAAGACCCTAGGTGTGAACAAAGAAAGTAGTTAATAACAATGAAAGTAGAGCTTGTTAATAGGCAACTCATCAATACGTCTGCGTAAAGTTGACTTTTTGTAAGCGATAACGGAGGAAGATCTACATTTGCTGAGCATAATAGTTCCATGTTTAGCTATAAGTGCTGGCTAGATTTATGACGTCATGTCTAAATACTACACTTGAGTATTACCTAATTTGTAACGTCATGTCCATATGTTATTCTTGATAAGTACTTCATTTGAAACGTCATATCCAAATATTACACTTGATTAGTACTTCATTTGTAACGCCATGTCAAAATATTACACTCGATGAGTACTTCATTTGTAACGTCATGTCCAAATATTACACTCGATTAGTACTTTATTTGTAACGTCATGTCCAAATATTACACTCGATTAGTACTTCATTTGTAACGTCATGTCAAAATATTACACTCGATAAGTACTTCATTTGTAACGTCATGTCAAAATACTACACTTGATTAGTACTTCATTTGTAACGTCATGTCCAAATATTACACTCGATAAGTACTTCATTTGTAGCGTCATGTCCAAATATTACACTTGATTAGTACTTCATTTGTAACGTCATGTCCAAATATTACACTTAATTAGTACTTCATTTGTAACGTCATGTCCAAATATTACACTCGATAAGTACTTCAATTGTAACGTCATGTCCAAATATTACACTTGATTAGTACTTCATTTGTAACGTCATGTCCAAATATTACACTTGATTAGTACTTCATTTGTAACGTCATGTCCAAATATTACACTTGATTAGTACTTCATTTGTAACGTCATGTCCAAATATTACACTTGATTAGTACTTCATTTGTAACGTCATGTCCAAATATTACACTTGATTAGTACTTCATTTGTAACGTCATGTCCAAATATTACACTTGATTAGTACTTCATTTGTAACGTCATGTCCAAATATTACACTTGATTAGTACTTCATTTGTAACGTCATGTCCAAATATTACACTTGATTAGTACTTCATTTGTAACGTCATGTCCAACTATTACACTTGATTAGTACTTCATTTGTAACGTCATGTCCAAATATTACACTCGATTAGTACTTCATTTGTAACGTCATGTCCAAATATTACACTTGATTAGTACTTCATTTGTAACGTCATGTCCAAATATTACACTCGATTAGTACTTTATTTGTAACGTCATGTCAAAATACTACACTTGATTAGTACTTCATTTGTAACGTCATGTCCATTTAGTACATCACGTGGTAGAATACTGGATTCTGATTGGCTACACATATGGGTACTATTTACCATTGTGCCCGGGCAAACATATACGTACAAAGATTTTAATAAAAGATAAAACTGATAAACGTCCATGCCAGAGGAAGACTATTTACCTGCACAATAAGATTATGATATTTTTCTAGAAGAAATGTATTGAAAAGAAAATTATTTGAATACGTTTTCATTTTGCATTTTTTTCGTCGGTTGCAAAAACATTTGAATGTTCCTTTCATGAGCATTGCAATTTCAGTTATTTAAATTGCGACCTTGGTTACAAATACTTATCTTATCGCTATGCATTCTGACACTGAGTACACGAGACGGCGATCATATATAATTTCGAATTGTTTGTCAGATAATTACATGAGTAACAGTCTCAAACTATATATAATTTGAACACTATAGTCCTTATTAGTTCGGCAATAGTCATTATGTACGCAAAGTATCCAAGGTTGACGACAGATTTAGTTTGCCCCCC
>SAYR01062471.1:1150947-1190725 GCA_004382745.1 Argopecten irradians irradians | reverse complement strand
AGATAATTATTTTTGAAAATCAGCAGCAGAAATTTTCATACAAATATGGTGTTCATTCATGCGTGATAATTTTGACTTAGCATTATAATAGCATTGGCTAATGAGTATGTTCTATTTGAACCTAGCCAGGGCTGTGTCATGTTTTTATCGCACTGCGGAACTTAAACAATACATCATTATCTTCTTTTAAAACATTTGAACACAAATCGTCATTTACAAAGTTTCTTCTCAAACTATATAGGATACTTTGTTCATCGTCATATACGCTTATCAAGAAGAAAAATATTGTTTAAATCTATAACGACAGACATTATACCATTTCTTATTGAAATGAAAATGGTGAAAATAAATTTTCCAAATATCTTCAAAACTAACAAACAAAGTATTAATATAATGAAATCCACCATTCAGGATTTACATTAAAAAAGTTATTTGAACGCTTAGGTTAAAGTTTTGATTTTTCAGACTGAATTATTTCGCCTAAACTATCAAGAAAGAATAAATAATAATAAAGAAAAATAAACATATTTTTTGTGACTTTAAATCTGTATTTCGTATTGGTTAACTACTCAATAACTGAGTGGTAAAAGGCTGATAAACATAACATTAGTCCTAATGCCATCCCCAGCATGATTCTGACATCTATCATTGTAAACGTGGCTTTCTCTGTTTGTGGCCTACAGGAAGGAAATAAGAAGGCAGATGTTCCTTCATAAAACGCTTTGTAACCTGGTTCAACGGTAAATAAATGGAATCATACTAGTACAGGGGACAATGCACTTCTTAAGGTCATATGAGTACAGAAATCGAGGACGATACACTTGTAAAGGTCATGTGAGTACAGAAATCGTGGACGATACACTTGTAAAGGTCATATGAGTACAGAAATCGTGGACGATACACTTGTAAAGGTCATATGAGTACAGAAATTAAGGACGATACACTTGTAAAGGTGACATTAATACAGAAATCGTGGACGATACACTTGTAAAGGTCATGTGAGTACAGAAATCAAGGACGATACACCTGTAAAGGTCATGTGAGTACAGAAATCAAGGACGATACACTTGTAAAGGTGATATTAATACAGAAATCGTGGACGATACACTTGTAAAGGTCATATTAGTACAGAAATCGTGGACGATACACTTGTAAAGGTCATATGAATACAGAAATCGTGGACGATACACTTGTAAAGGTCATTTGAATACAGAAATCGTGGACGATACACTTGTAAAGGTCATATGAGTACAGAAATCGTGGACGATTCACTTGTAAAGGTCATATGAATACAGAAATCGTGGACGATACACTTGTAAAGGTGATACATGAATTAGTACAGAAATCGTGGACGATACACTTGTAAAGGTCATGTGAGTACAGAAATCAAGGACGATACACTTGTAAAGGTGATATTAATACAGAAATCGTGGACGATACACTTGTAAAGGTCATATTAGTACAGAAATCGTGGACGATACACTTGTAAAGGTCATGTGAGTACAGAAATCGTGGACGATACACTTGTAAAGGTGATATTAGTACAGAAATCGTGGACGATACACTTGTAAAGGTCATATGATTACAGCAATTGATGACGATACATTTTTAAAGGTCATATGAGTACAGAAATCGAGGACGATACACTTGTAAAGGTCATATGAATACAGAAATCGTGGGCGATACACTTGTAAAGGTCATATGAATACAGAAATCGTGGACGATACACTTGTAAAGGTCATATGAATACAGAAATTGTGGACGCTATACTTGTAAAGGTCATATGAATACAGAAATTGTGGACGATATATTTGTAAAGGTCATATGAGTACAGAAATCGTGGACGATACACTTGTAAAGGTCATGTGAGTACAGAAATTGTGGACGCTATACTTGTAAAGGTCATGTGGGAACAGTAATCGAGGACGATAATTAGTCAGACATATATATAGTTGTTCGTGTCGTCGAGATCTAGTACGTCCCTATAATATTTGACTGATGTCACCAACATTAGTCCCGGTTGCCCGGTTGCTGAAAATTTGACCACCACTATAAAATTAGACTGAGGTCATCGCTTAAATTAGGCCATTGCAGTAATATTAGACTGAGGCCACCCCAATTTGATTCAGTTGCTGAAAATTAGACTCGTCACTGAAAATTAAACCACCACTACAAAATTAGGCTGGGGTCATCAAAATAAGAAATTAAGTGTCGATAACACTGGGCATTGATTAAGCACCGCGAGAAGTTGAAATCCCCGTCGGTCGGTGACGAGTGCAGTCAGGGTTAGCATTGACCTTCACATTATTTGGATCGAGTTCAAGGCTGATAACCATTGTGACGATATTTGTATTGACCCTGGGCGATCATTAACAGATACGATTCGTTAAAACTGCTTAAGCAATACTATAAGGCTCTTTTATATATGGATATGAAGGATAGTGATATTCTACCCGAGAGTCACAAAATCTGCATAACCCATGGCTTGCCGATGGTTTTAAAACAATCAAATCAAACAATTTGTAATACCGAGGGTAGAATATCCTTATCGTTCCGTTCAATATACGAAAGAGTATTTTTCTCTCATACCTCGACGTTACTTGGGAATTTTGTAGTTACGATATCCAGCCATTTTTAAATTAGTTCGAGAAAAACACGACTGCAAGTTGATTCGTTATATAAGAAAATTGCCTTATATTTTCAACGCAAATCCTACCTATAGTTTTATGGTAAAACCAGCCTAGTTTTTAAAATAAAATTAGAAAAAAAATTACCCAGGAAATAGTCATTTTGTTGACGTGATGTCACAAAGCTGTAGCCATGTAATACAGCCTCCTGGTGCATGGATGTATTGTATGAGGGCACCCAGTATTACACCCGTAGGTATGAGGAATAATTGACTTGTAGTGGCTTTTTTTCGGACTTATTTCAAAATGGCAGAATATCACAGCTGCTGTAAAACTTCAATAAAACGTCGAGGTACATTTCATGTATGTGAGAAAAATACTTTTTTTTATATGTGCAAGCCTGAGATTCTACATCTTGTGACTCTCGAGAAAAATATCCATATCCTTCATATTCACCTATGAGAGAGTCTTTTATAATAACTCTACCCACGAATAACCCTCATTAATGAGTTGTTTGTTACAAGTACAAGGAAGTTTCAAAGCATTTTTATACAGAAGCCCTTTTATAATTTCAGGACATGCGAGCCACGCACAAGAGCTAATTGGTTTCCGTTTGGTATCCACATGATCCTTTTAATATGATATAGAAAGCTAATCTTTAAGAACGGGAATTTATCGAATAACATGAAATATGCAAATAATGAAAACCAGGAACATGATAAGCACTAACTACATTTGAGGTTTGTGAATAGTTTTAATCCCCTTGTAATTTTTATAAGCTCGGTTATAGTGAAATTTTCAAGAAGAAACGTGTTAGTTTAGACGAGTAATAATAGTAAGGTACTCTTCAGGGACGTGTTTGTGGTCCCTTATAAAGGTTTGTTTGAATATCTTTAACCAACAGTCAAATTGCGAAAATTCATTTTGGCTGGTAACTCCATTTTGGTATTGTAAGTAATGCTGATGATTTGAGCGGCACTATCTTTGAAAACACCTGGTGTGGGAGCTTTGTTTTATATCTTCTATGACAAACATCTGGTATGGGAGCTTTGTATTAGATCTTCTATGACAAACATCTGGTGTGGGAGCTTTGTTTTAGGTCTTCTATGACAACACCTGGTGTGGGAGCTTTGTTTTAGGTCTTCTATGACAACACCTGGTGTGGGAGCTTTGTTTTAGGTCTTCTATGACAACACCTGGTGTGGGAGCTTTGTTTTAGGTCTTCTATGACAACACCTGGTGTGGGAGCTTTGTATTAGGTCTGCTATAACAACACCTGGTGTGGGAGCTTTGTTTTAGGTCTTCTATGACAACACCTGGTGTGGGAGCTTTGTTTTAGGTCTTCTATGACAACACCTGGTGTGGGAGCTTTGTTTTAGGTCTTCTATGACAACACCTGGTGTGGGAGCTTTGTTTTAGGTCTTCTATGACAACACCTGGTGTGGGAGCTTTGTTTTAGGTCTTCTATGACAACACCTGGTGTGGGAGCTTTGTTTTAGGTCTTCTATGACAACACCTGGTGTGGGAGCTTTGTTTTAGGTCTTCTATGACAACACCTGGTGTGGGAGCTTTGTTTTAGGTCTTCTATGACAACACCTGGTGTGGGAGCTTTGTTTTAGGTCTTCTATGACAACACCTGGTGTGGGAGCTTTGTTTTAGGTCTTCTATGACAACACCTGGTGTGGGAGCTTTGTTTTAGGTCTTCTATGACAACACCTGGTGTGGGAGCTTTGTTTTAGGTCTTCTATGACAACACCTGGTGTGGGAGCTTTGTTTTAGGTCTTCTATGACAACACCTGGTGTGGGAGCTTTGTTTTAGGTCTTCTATGACAACACCTGGTGTGGGAGCTTTGTTTTAGGTCTTCTATGACAACACCTGGTGTGGGAGCTTTGTTTTAGGTCTTCTATGACAACACCTGGTGTGGGAGCTTTGTTTTAGGTCTTCTATGACAACACCTGGTGTGGGAGCTTTGTTTTAGGTCTTCTATGACAACACCTGGTGTGGGAGCTTTGTTTTAGGTCTTCTATGACAACACCTGGTGTGGGAGCTTTGTTTTAGGTCTTCTATGACAACACCTGGTGTGGGAGCTTTGTTTTAGGTCTTCTATGACAACACCTGGTGTGGGAGCTTTGTTTTAGGTCTTCTATGACAACACCTGGTGTGGGAGCTTTGTTTTAGGTCTTCTATGACAACACCTGGTGTGGGAGCTTTGTTTTAGGTCTTCTATGACAACACCTGGTGTGGGAGCTTTGTTTTAGGTCTTCTATGACAACACCTGGTGTGGGAGCTTTGTTTTAGGTCTTCTATGACAACACCTGGTGTGGGAGCTTTGTTTTAGGTCTTCTATGACAACACCTGGTGTGGGAGCTTTGTTTTAGGTCTTCTATGACAACACCTGGTGTGGGAGCTTTGTTTTAGGTCTTCTATGACAACACCTGGTGTGGGAGCTTTGTTTTAGGTCTTCTATGACAACACCTGGTGTGGGAGCTTTGTTTTAGGTCTTCTATGACAACACCTGGTGTGGGAGCTTTGTTTTAGGTCTTCTATGACAACACCTGGTGTGGGAGCTTTGTTTTAGGTCTTCTATGACAACACCTGGTGTGGGAGCTTTGTTTTAGGTCTTCTATGACAACACCTGGTGTAGGAGCTTTGTTTTAGGTCTTCTATGACAACACCTGGTGTGGGAGCTTTGTTTTAGGTCTTCTATGACAACACCTGGTGTGGGAGCTTTGTTTTAGGTCTTCTATGACAACACCTGGTGTGGGAGCTTTGTTTTAGGTCTTCTATGACAACACCTGGTGTGGGAGCTTTGTTTTAGGTCTTCTATGACAACACCTGGTGTAGGAGCTTTGTTTTAGGTCTTCTATGACAACACCTGGTGTGGGAGCTTTGTTTTAGGTCTTCTATGACAACACCTGGTGTGGGAGCTTTGTTTTAGGTCTTCTATGACAACACCTGGTGTGGGAGCTTTGTATTACGTCTTCTATGACATCTGGTGTGGGAGCTTTGTTTTAGGTCTTCTATGAAAACACCTGGTGTGGGAGCTTTGTTTTCGGTCTGCTATGACAACATCTGGTGTAGGAGCTTTGGTGTAGGACTTCGTTGACAACACCTGGTGTGGGAGCTTTGTTTCAGGTCTTCTATGACAACACCTGGTGTCGGAGCTTTGTTTTAGGTCTTCTTTGACAACACCTAGTGTGGGAGCTTTGTATTAGATCTTCTATGACAACACCTGGTGTAGGAGCTTTGTTTTAGGTCTGCTATAACAACACCTGGTGTGGGAGCTTTGTATTAGATCTTATTTGACAACACCTGGTGTGGGAGTTTTGTTTTAGGTCTGCTATAACAACACCTGGTGTGGGAGCTTTGTTTTAGGTCTGCTATAACAACACCTAGTGTGGGAGCTTTGTATTAGATCTTCTATGACAACACCTGATGTGGGAGCTTTGTTTAAGGTCTTCTATGAAAACACCTGGTGTGGGAGCTTTGTTTTAGGTCTGCTATGACAACATCTGGTGTAGGAGCTTTGGTTTAGGACTTCTTTGACAACACCTGGTGTTAGAGCTCTGTTTTAGGACTTCTATGACAACACCTGGTGTGGGAGCTTTGTTTAAGGTCTTCTATGACATCTGGTGTGGAAGCTTTGTTTTAGGTCTTCTTTGACAACACCTGGTGTGGGAGCTTTGTTTTAGGTCTTCTATGACACCTGGTGTGGGAGTTTTGTTTTAGGTCTTCTATGACATCTGGTGTGGGAGCTTTGTTTTAGGTCTTCTTTGACAACACCTGGTGTGGGAGCTTTGTTTTAGGTCTTCTATGACAACACCTGGTGTGGGAGCATTGTATTACGTCTTCTATGACATCTGGTGTGGGAGCTTTGTTTTAGGTCTTCTATGAAAACACCTGGTGTGGGAGCTTTGTTTTCGGTCTGCTATGACAACATCTGGTGTAGGAGCTTTGGTGTAGGACTTCGTTGACAACACCTGGTGTGGGAGCTTTGTTTCAGGTCTTCTATGACAACACCTGGTGTCGGAGCTTTGTTTTAGGTCTGCTATGACAACATCTGGTGTAGGAGCTTTGGTTTAGTACTTCTTTGACAACACCTGTTGTGGGAGCTCTGTTTTAGGACTTCTATGACAACACCTGGTGTGGGAGCTTTGTTGAAGGTCTTCTATGACATCTGGTATGGAAGCTTTGACAACACCTAGTGTGGGAGCTTTGTTTTAGATCTTCTACGACAACACCTGGTGTGGGAGCTTTGTTTTAGGTCTTCTATGACAACACCTGGTGTGGGAGCTTTGTATTAGATCTTCTATGACAACACCTGGTGTGGGAGCTTTGTATTACGTCTTCTATGACATCTGGTGTGGGAGCTTTGTTTTAGGTCTTCTATGAAAACACCTGGTGTGGGAGCTTTGTTTTCGGTCTGCTATGACAACATCTGGTGTAGGAGCTTTGGTGTAGGACTTCGTTGACAACACCTGGTGTGGGAGCTTTGTTTCAGGTCTTCTATGACAACACCTGGTGTCGGAGCTTTGTTTTAGGTCTTCTTTGACAACACCTAGTGTGGGAGCTTTGTATTAGATCTTCTTTGACAACACCTGGTGTGGGAGTTTTGTTTTAGGTCTGCTATAACAACACCTGGTGTGGGAGCTTTGTTTTAGGTCTGCTATAACAACACCTAGTGTGGGAGCTTTGTATTAGATCTTCTATGACAACACCTGATGTGGGAGCTTTGGTTTAGGTCTTCTATGAAAACACCTGGTGTGGGAGCTTTGTTTTAGGTCTGCTATGACAACATCTGGTGTAGGAGCTTTGGTTTAGGACTTCTTTGACAACACCTGGTGTGGGAGCTCTGTTTTAGGACTTCTATGACAACACCTGGTGTGGGAGCTTTGTTTAAGGTCTTCTATGACATCTGGTGTGGAAGCTTTGTTTTAGGTCTTCTTTGACAACACCTAGTGTGGGAGCTTTGTATTAGATCTTCTATGACAACACCTGGTGTGGGAGCTTTGTATTACGTCTTCTATGACAACACCTGATGTGGGAGCTTTGTTTCAGGTCTTCTATGAAAACACCTGGTGTGGGAGCTTTGTTTTCGGTCTGCTATGACAACATCTTGTGTAGGAGCTTTGGTTTAGGACTTCCTTGACAACACCTGGTTTGGGAGCTCTGTATTAGGACTTCTATGACAACACCTGGTGTGGGAGCTTTGTTTTAGGTCTTCTACGACATTTGGTGTGGAAGCTTTGTTTTAGGTCTGCTATGACAACATCTGGTGTGGGAGCTTTGTATTAGGTCTTCTATGACAACAACCGGTATGGGAGCTTTGTTTTAGGTCTTCTATGACAACACCTGGTGTGGGAGATTTGTTTTAGGTCTGCTATAACAACACCTGGTGTGGGAGCTTTGTTTTAGGTCTTCTATGACAACATCTGGTGTGGGAGTTTTGTTTTAGGTCTTCTATGACAACACCTGGGGTGGGAGCTTTGTTTTAGGTCTTCTATGACAACACCTGGGGTGGGAGTTTTGTTTTGGGTCTTCTATGACAACACCTGGTGTGGGAGCTTTGTTTTAGGTCTTCTATGACAACACCTGGGGTGGGAGCTTTGTTTTAGGTCTGCTATGACAACACCTGGTGTGGAAGCTTTGTTTTAGGTCTTCTATGACAACACCTGGTGTGGGAGCTTTGTATTAGATCTTCGTTGACAACACCTGGTGTGGGAGCTTTGTTTTAGGTCTGCTATAACAACACCTGGTGTGGGAGCTTTGTATTAGGTCTTCTATAACAACACCTGGTGTGGGAGCTTTGTTTTAGGTCTTCTATGACAACACCTGGTGTGGGAGCTTTGTTTTGGGTCTCTATGAGAACACATGGTGTGGGAGCTTTATTTTAGGTCTTCTTTGACAACACCTAGTGTGGGAGCTTTGTATTAGATCTTCTATGACAACACCTGGTGTGGGAGCTTTGTATTACGTCTTCTATGACATCTGGTGTGGGAGCTTTGTTTTAGGTCTTCTATGAAAACACCTGGTGTGGGAGCTTTGTTTTAGGTCTGCTATGACAACATCTGGTGTAGGAGCTTTGGTGTAGGACTTCGTTGACAACAACTGGTGTGGGAGCTTTGTTTCAGGTCTTCTATGACAACACCTGGTGTGGGAGCTTTGTTTTAGGTCTGCTATGACAACATCTGGTGTGGGAACTTTATTTTATGTCTTCTATGACAACACCTGGTGTGGGAGCTTTGTTTTAGGTCTTCTTTGACAACACCTGGTGTGGGAGCTTTGTATTAGATCTTCTATGACAACACATGGTGTGGGAGCTTTATTTTAGGTCTTCTTTGACAACACCTAGTGTGGGAGCTTTGTATTAGATCTTCTATGACAACACCTGGTGTGGGAGCTTTGTATTACGTCTTCTATGACAACACCTGATGTGGGAGCTTTGTATTAGGTCTTCTATGAAATCTGGTGTGGGAGCTTTGTTTTAGTTCTTCTATGACAACCAGTTTGATTTGTCAAATGTATTTGTTTAGGGTTTTGTGTGCTCATTCGTTTAAAATTCGTTTGGCCGTGATACAATGTCGCCCTTACGCAAGGACGCTACAGATGGCGTCATGACAAGGTGCTAAGGGAACTGGCTGATATACTGGAGAGGGAGAGGATTAAGAAGCGGAAGCCCGCTAAGGGTTGTACATTCATCAACTTTGTACGAGGCGGGGAGAGAGGACACACTTCTTCAACTGTTCACCAGGGGGGTATCATTGACGGCGCACAGAACTGGGAGATGAGGGTCGATCTAGACAGGAGACTGTTATTCCCCGACATCATCCAGACCAATCTGCGTCCAGATATCCTCTTATGGTCAACGCAGGGAAAGAAGATGGTCATGGTGGAATTGACAGTTCCATGGGAAGAAAGATGTGAGGAGGCATTCGAGCGCAAGAAGGGGAAGTATGTAGAATTGGCAGGAGACATCAGGGCCCTATGGTGGAGT
This sequence comes from Argopecten irradians irradians, assembly GCA_004382745.1. NCBI lineage: Eukaryota > Metazoa > Mollusca > Bivalvia > Pectinida > Pectinidae > Argopecten > Argopecten irradians. The sequence goes on along the minus strand of SAYR01062471.1, from coordinate 1,181,103 downwards.
GTTTGGGTCTTCCCAGTGGAGATCGGATGCAGAGGATTTCCTGCACATTCAACATGGAGAATGTTTGCAGCACTGGGTGTGAAGGGCAGGAAAGACAGGAAAGCAGCAGTGGACCGAATGTCAAGAACAGCAGAGAAGTCGTCCAGCTGGCTGTGGTGGAGACGACAAGACATGAGCTGGAGGCTATCCACAGACGGGCAGTGATTTGGCCAATCACTGTCGACTCGCCATCTTGAGGACGTTCCAGGTTAGGAGTCGAAACGTTCAGGGAGAGATGGATCTGGCTGATGACATCTGTGGAGCTGCAATCCAGGGATTGTATTTAGGTAATATTTTAAGTCTTTTATATAGCATAGTACCGAATGTTTGTATGGTTTCCTTATCTCAGGTCTTCAGTAATATAATCGTTGTTTTATATTTATGACAGTTATCATTTGTACAAGCACATTCATCACTTTCTCCCTTCCCGGATACGTACAAAGATTTTGATAAAAATAAAACTGATATAGGTCCATGTCGGAGTAAGATCAGTTACCTGTACAATAGAACGGATGAACAAATTCCACATAATGATTATGATATTGTTCTAGTAGGAATGTATTGAAATAACTAAGAAAGTATTCACTCTTTATTAGTGTAGTCGTTGCAAAAACATTTGCATGTTCCTTTTATGAGCATTACGATTTCATAAATCGGCGACCATTGTCACGCATCCTGATCTCATTGCTATGAATTCTGACACTGAACACACGAGACGGCGATCATCTGTTATTATAAATAACTATTCCGTGGGCTCCATTTGCGGATTCGTACCATTTGTACTAAATTGATTCGGTACCGCCAATTGGAACGCGTTTGGATTTTTCCATGATGGCGGCACCCATATGAAAGATACGCTTCGAATATAAAAGCCATGAATTTTCGTTGTTAACTATAAAATAGATATAGAAATAATATCTAAATAGTTTCGGAATACATTGAAATAAATAATCCATGTAATTTTATCATAAATAATCTCTGTCTTGTTTTTAAAAAAGAAAACATTTCGATTACAAATGAAAAATCTCGAGTCCGCCATTTCGGAACCAAGTGGTACGCTTCTGAAAACGAACCACTTGTACCGGTACAGTTCTGCTGGTACGGCGCGTTCCATTTGAGAAACAACATCTTTGTATCGATACAACTGGTACGGATCTGCTCTACATAATTTGAATATTGTGGTCCTGATTACTTCGACAATAGTCATTATGTAAGTGAAGTATCCAAGGCTGAAGACAGAGACGTAACGCGCGATGTTGGTGACATATTGCGTAACACATAATGACGTCGTTTTGACGGTGCTTTTCTGACGAGTTATTATCATAATGCTGATTTTACCGTTATCCAATATATACATGTACCACTAACAAAAGAATGATACACTATTATAAATAACGAACATTTACAGGCTAGACTATGCGTATAGGAGTGAATTTTACTTCCTCATGACTATGTTCACTATTTTTATTGAGGCTTACTGGAACTTACGGAGCCGCGATGGCCGAGTGGTTAAAATAATGTACGACAGCCAATGAAATCTCTGGGAAGTTGCCTCGATTGGTTAGACTCCATGTGGTGTAGCGCAAACAATGTTGACTTCAAAGAAATCTACTGATTTGACTTGGTCACACTTTTGTACCAAAGATTTGTTAGCATACACTTGGAGATAAAAGGTTTCAAACATGTTTTTAAATTCAATCAGTACCATACAATTGTATAACCAACGAAAGACAACAACACTATATCTTGATACATTGTAGCTTCGTAAAACGTTCCCTGGAACATACACGGTTATAGCTGAATATATAAGCTCAAAAAATATGTTTGTTTAGGGTTACATTGGCAAAAAATAGGGTCGGTAGGTAGCGATTTTTTTTTATATATATTCATATATTTTTTGTCAAGTTCAGATGCAATAGCGAGCTGTTTACTAAACAGATATATAGCTCCTATTTATCAATAAAATGATCAAACATTTAAGTGTCTTTTACTCTTGACTCTTTATTTAACAATGAATAATTGGAGATTTTACTAAGAAAGAAGGTATTAACAGATTAGATTGGCCTAGCGTAAAACTATTAATAGGAGTATCCTTTTAGGTACAAAAAATTAGGGTCAGGGGTAAAAAAATAAGGTCGGTCGGGTAACCCTAAACAGACATTTTTTGTCTGATGTAGATGTTTCACCCGGAAGCAGACATCCCACGTCTAATTGTTAGTTGCTTGAATTGTAATGTTTAAAAGTATGCTTATGTAGATTTCTATTCAAACCTATGATAAGTTGTGTCTAAAAACACTCTATTGTAGTTCAAGAAAGCATAATTTGACGTTTGGAATATACATGTACATGTATAAAGTAACGACTCTCTAGCTCATGTGATTTCAAATAAAATAGTATCATTAAGTTAAGATACCAAATACCAAATTTCCACTCACTTTAACCTAAGACTATGGCTATGTACATGTAGGTCATGGCTATATACGTAAATGTAATGCTGTTTTTATTTTACAGTTTTGTATGCCAAATTTTTGCGGTATTAATGATTGAAATTGCGTACGCTTTTGAATGTGCAACTATTCGCTATTCCCGAGCCGATAAACGCGCATACGACTGGTTGAAACTATTCACGTGATTTGTGGTTTGAACGATCCGCAAGGCAATTCCGGACGCTTGAACGCATTTCACTGAATGACAACGCATATGTCTTCTACAAATCTAATAGTCTTGCTTCAAATGTTAAGTAATTGTCTTTATGAAACCCAGTTTTAGCTAGGCCTAGACCTATAGATGTAATTCGACATGTTTCAAACTGACGTTACGTAACGCGTCGTCGTGACGTTTGGTCTTACGTCGTTATATAAGTGGACAATTTACGGAATTTTATTGATCGCAGAATCAAAATAAAAAGTGTTATAAAATTTTCAGTTATGACACATTGCGAATATGATTTTATATCGATATTCAATATTTCCTAATATGCTTATGAATGTCACTAAAATCGCTAGATTTTCAAAAAGTAATAGAAAATCACTGGGTGGACAAATTACGGAATTTTTTTATTTTCTGTGTTTTAAGTGAAAGCATCCTTATAACAGGGCTATATCATATGTATGATAAATTCAATAAAAACACATTTCGTATATTATTTCAAATACTTGAAATAACTTACAGTTTTCTCTCAATATTGCTATGAAATTGAGCATCGTTTTCTCTGGGTTAAACGTTACATTTTAGCAAAGGCGAATAATGACGGTTTTACAACATCGTACATCATCTAACACCATTGAAAGATCATGAATGTCATTTGACATATAATAACGCATCTTTGAATCATGTTCATTTCTTTTTGCGTATGTTTAGTGCGATTTTAGATCATCTTTAGAAACGAACACTCCGGTAAATGTTACGCGTTACATGCCGTTATCTTGGTGTTTTGGAAAAATTAAACGCGATTAAAATGTTTTTATGATTCGCTTTTCCGAATTTATTACCAATAAAATCAAAGTACATTAAAAACCGTTTTCAGTGATATATAATACGATGCAGGTATATGAAAAGAAAGAAAGCCACAACGCTTTAAGTAGAGCATATATGTATTTTGAGACGACGTCACCAATATCGCGCGCTACGTCAGTCTAGTTAGTTTGGGTTTTCCCCAGTATTTCCGCCGCCATTCCTTAATCGTGTTGTGGAGTGTAATAGGATAGCTTACGTAAATGTACCCGAAATAAACCGAATAACAACAGGCTAGGGCGTTAACCTGCACTCTGTCACTAATTATATTTCAGATTCAATCTATCGTTTTACTGTGTAATCTTATTTAAGATTCCAAGCCCCTTTGGCGCACAGTGTCTCGATCATTCACTAAATTAGTTTTTCAAAACACCGGATAATTATTTTTGAAAATTAGCAGTAGAAATTGCCATAGAAATATGGTTTCAAGAATGCCTGATAATTTTGACTTAGCATTATAATAGCATTTGCTAATGAGTATGTTCTATTTGAACCTAGCCAGGGTTACATACTTCAGTCGGTGATGTAGCTGTGTCATGACTTTATCGTACAATGAACTTCAAGAATATATCATTATCTTTTCAAACATACATTGTACATGATGTATTTTAACATAATTCGACTGCTTCAGGGTTTCTTGTCAAACTATAGAAGCGTATTTGTTTATCGTGATACAAGCTTATCAGAATTAGAATGTTTTGAATGACAACATTCATTATTGTGAAATGTCAGTAGTGTGGCGCGAGTTTATTCCGATAATTCACGCTCTATTATATCAGTCATCTTTAGCACAGTACCAAATGCGTGTTTGCGTATTCTTAGTCCAGTTTACATCTAGTGTGCCACTTCCTGTCTAGACCCATGGCTAGGAAATGGTTTCCTAATCTCAGGTCTTCACTTCGATAATTGTTACTTTGTGTGATGACAGTTATTATTTGTACAAGCTCACTCATCACTTCCCCGATACGTACATGGACTTTAATATACAAATACATTGTAAGACTTAGAAATAGGTCCATGTCGGAGTAAGATTATTTACCTGTACAATAATTATGATATTGATCAAATAGTAATTTCTTGGTAAGTTTTCATTCTGAATTTCTTTTCGTCGGTTACAAAAACATTTGCATGAGCATTGCGATTTCAGAAATTCTGACACTGCATACACGAGACGGCGATTATCTATAATTTCAAATGACAGTTGTTTGTCAGATAATTACCGGAGAAACAGACTCAGACTATATATAATTTGAATATTGTGGTCCCTATCAATTCGTAAATAGTCATTATGTACGAGTAAAGTATCCAAGGTTGTCGACAGAACCTTAATATGATCTTCTCCTTTCTGGAGATGTCTACACCATACACCAATTTTTATCCTTAGTATTGACGTAATAATTAATATTTACTCAAATATTGACATATATTGACTCAATTATAGAAGCTTATTAAGAGTTCTTTATCCTAAGCAGTTTACATGTAAAACGACAAAATCTATTACTTTGATATAGATTTCAGTTGTGTGAGTCAAACAAAAAGATACTGACAGTAATTCGGCTAAATTTTGAAATCCAAAAATGGGCGGACAACTCCAGAAGATAAAGATATTAAAAGAGATATTCTGAAAAAAAGTAAGTTATGATACCATTGAGTCGACTATTACCTGGACAAACATCAGTATGTTTTATTATTTTGTTACATTCTCTCTATGGTTTGCCAAAACAGCAGGTTGTTTGGTATCGAAAAAGCATTATATAACACTTTTAAAAATTTCCGAAAATGTCTCTTATTTATTTTAGGAAAGATGATGCATTGTGAATTTTTCACAATAAATTGAACAATTATTTGTGGTGAGTGATGTATGTTATTATTTAACCGATATCTGTACACCCGTATATGATACATTAGAGATATACTGTATACTGGTTATATAACTACATCATTATAATTAACTTACCGGTGATAACCAGCAGATGGACAATTAACTGTTGTTCCTATGTCATTATGAGTTAAGTTTTAAAGAAATTTGAAAATAATATATTTGCACTGTTAGCTCATAACTCAATAACTTTTAACATTAATTTGACAGAAGCATGTTTAATAGCAATTCAGCTGACCAGCTGTAACATTCCAATTAAACACACTTTATTAATGTCATGAGGGCTTTGTTTGTAAAAAGAAATAAAAAAACAATCGCAACCTTTTCTCTGCTGTCTCGTTCTGTTGAATATTACCCTTGCAATAAAAAGACAAAGAAATTTATGCCTTCTTTATTTCTCTCTGTTGACTGATAGTAGGGAAGTTGATGAAGGCTATAACATTGTGAAATAAGATATATTCCCCGTTTACGGGTAGGACGAGCTGTCGACTGGCGTTAAAGAGACAATACCGGGGTAAGATCATTTAAAAAGACATTGTTTGAGACGATATCTCCTGGAAAATGTATATCCCCTAATACACATAACAATCCTAAATCTTATTCTAACAGTCTTAATAGATGTCTATTGACAATGATCTGGTGTCCTGGTACATATAACCTGTGTGTCAAGGTTAAACAGGTCAGACTCAGGTCACCTTAATGTAGTAACGTTACACCAATCACTGCCATATACTGGACTATTCTAGACCAACCTGGACATAAAATGTTATTATTTACTTTACATGTCTTAGTATAACAAATTCATGGCTTCCTTTAATAGACCTAGATGCTAGTTTTGGCTAAGTAAGAACATTTTTACTGGCATGACCGCGATGAGATGACCATTTAGAGGGCTTCATATTAACGATACCATCCAATAGTACAGATGACACAGGGTGTTATATAGTTACACAACAAGTGGTTGTTGGATATGGAATTTATTTCACACGAGTGAGTTTTTTTTAAATTCCAGAAGACACAAGCTTTAAAGAGCGTCTTTTATAAATTCAAAAATAACTCATAAGAGTGAAATAAATTCCATATCCAATAACACCAGATTTAATCATCTACAATAAGACCGGGATAAGATAATATTATTTACTGACATATGAGATGTAATCATAAGCAAATAGGCACTCATTTCTATTCAAAATCTTAATTCTATAAAGAATTTATTAATAACACGACGTATTGTGGTAGAAAGAGATTTAGAATGCTCCCGTAATATGCACCATGCTTCTATGAATCGTGGTGCTGTGGGATCAAGCGACAATTGTTTAGATACATTATGCTACATACTTAAGATTTAAAATGATATGAAACCTTCAATAGAGCCAAACACAAGATTACCTGACTACCTGACTATGCCGATTTCTAGGCTTTGTCTCACCTGCTAATGCCACTGTTCTGTCGTCGTACAGTATTTACATCTGAATTTTGATATAGTACCAAAAATAATGTTGGAACATATTTATTTTATAACAAAACGATACGGGTTTTTTTTTTATAAAAAGTCTGTTGCAAATAATGATGGATATTTGTTTAAAAGCTTATACGCGATGTCGATGTCGACCATACATATCTTTTAATACTAGTTCCCCGCATAGCAATGTGTATTTCTTTGAGAAAATGGATTACGTGATAAAGTACTTATGCACCAAATGTATAGTTGATGTTCTTGCCAAGCGCCGCACTTTATATCAAAAAGAGGTTTGAAGACAGATGCAGCAGACAATATCAAGTTTCCCATGTAGTCTCTTCACAGGGGTCGAACTGCCACTGTAGGAATACTGGAAATAGCCATCGCCGAACCAAAAGATTAAACCTGAGGCGTGTATGTACTGATATTTGGAGGTTACATGTAATGATTATAAAGATTTCTACCACAACAGGGGGTGTTATTCAACTCTCAGGACATTGAATAAACACTGAAGCTGTTGATTAACAATTTGTTTATACCACACGTGGTATAAACTCTGTACGCATTCTGATTGGCTGACATGGTGAACTTTGACCGAACTACTTCTTTCCCAGTGTCACGTCATCATTGTCAACGTCATCAATAATCAAATGACGTCATTCTATGTTGTGATTTCTGCTTGACGTCCAAAACTGCTGTTGGAAAGCGTATGCGCCGTGGTCATTGTGTCAAAATACGTGACGTTTTCATACATGTTAAATTGACCTTTAGTACTAATTATACATCTTGCCGGACAAGAATTTTACTGATGAGTTTCGTACATGTAGTTTTAAGTATATGAAACAAACTTGATCTTGACGGTAATGGCTTGATGATTATCTGGCGGGAAATAGACGATGCCGTGTCGTGCGAATGCTTTATATGCATACATGTAGTCCGACATTGAGTTTTTTTTTCTGAAGCAATTTTGAAGATTTGAACTCAATAAGGCGTTAAATGAGTATTAATTGACCCTAAAGATGTCCCAATTAGAAGAATTTGATATCGACGGATTTTTAATCAAACGATGACTTTTGAATACTAATTAGAGTCTTTTGCTGATGAAAATATTACTACACCTTATTTGCATATTTCGGTAAATACACGTTACCGTATCCTGCCGTATTTCTATCTGCTAAAACCGAATATTATTGTGGTAGAAACAGGTCAGACTACTCGTGGTTGTGAATTTGAATTTATTCCACACTCGTAAGTTATTTTTTAAAAGTTACAAAAGACACTCGCTAAAGCTCGTGTTCTTTTGTAACTTTAAAAAAAAAACTCACTCGTGTGGAATAAATTCAATATTCAACAACCACCCATTGTGTAACCTCTATTAATACAACTGCAGAAATTAATAAAACATTAGTCATTAGTCATTGAGCTTGTCGTAATATTTTCCAATTGATATAGAATGATAAATATTGGTATCCTGTCCTTAAACTCACATAAGCTGTCACTAATCACCATCACTTTCATTCCTGCTTCCAAAATTGATGCTATCTATAATAAATCCAAAGAGTTTTGAAACGTTTCAAAACTATTGACAATAATAAAATAGAACACATGAAGGAACATTCAAACGTAATTGGTATGAAGTTAATGCAAGGATTGTACAAATCGTGACTTTCAATAGCAACATATAGGATTTGTTTGCGAAATAATCTGTCAACATACAGTGAAACTACTTTTTATTATCTTTGAATACCTGTTTTAAATGAAGAAAAATTTATTAAAGTGAACATAAGTTTTTTAGATTAAGTCCAGGCGCGATTCAAGGGGGGCGGACCCGCGTACGCCCCCCTTAAAATAGGAGAGAGAGAAAAAAGAAAAAGGAAAAAGAAGGGAAAAGAAAGAGGGGATGGAAGGAAAAGAAGGAAGAAAGAAAAAAAAGAGGGAGAAAGGGAAAAAATTAAGGAATTAGATAAGAGTGAGAATTAGACAGAAAGCTCCATTCCTACCATTACCGTTAATGTTATCATTAAAAATCTAAATGTATTCGACTTTGTGATACATACATGCATGAACATACTTGTATCCAGACACAATGGAATAATTATATTATTTTTTTTCGTGTAAGTTTAGGTTTATCTCCATCGCTTAAAAGGTACAATGTAAATCCCTTCAAGTATTTACTTTTTCCAAAAAAAAAAACCCGATAAAAATCCAATATATTTAGATAATTTATTGTCATTAAATTCAATATTGACAGTTATACTCGATATCCTTAGCAATAAAAGAAAAGGGAGGGTGGGTGGAAGGAATTGTAGCTGGCCATGAGTCTTCGTGGTTGACTATATGTCATTGCCCTTCGTTTTCCAGGTTGTAAATGATATATTACACATTTTTGAATAAGCATTAAAGTCCTGATTAATCGACTATCAATTCACAAATGTGGCGTACTTTCAAAACGCCAGTTAAAGATCATACTGACGCACAAATGCTTCTAGAAGCTTTTGTCTAAAGTTTGTTCCCGTAATGATTAAATCCATGTGGAAGCTGATCCATTACATCGTACTCAGAACACGCAATCAGTGACGTAACTGACCGCCTAATGCTTCCGACAGCTATTTTACCATGAGAAATTATGTCAAAACAAAAGTGGAATGCGACAGAAATAGAGCCTCTGGGTCTGGTGTACTCCATGGCCAGATGCCTTCCTTTTTTGTTTCAACAAAAACATATTTTTTTTATAACGATAATGTTATAAGATAGGCAAACGATGTTAAAAAATTAAGCACTATGACAAAGGCTCCCTATTAGAAAACAGGATGATAGCAATAGTTCCTGGCACCGTATGGCATAGACAGACCAATATAAAGATCTTAAAAGATTGTGTAAGTTAGGAAATGAATTATCTAATCTGACAGATAATGTAAGAAATAAAACTTATATCGTTAAAAGTTCACATAACACTTTCATTAGTCCTATAAAAACCTTCAATAGCGGACCCCTAGCTGCCAATATTGTAGCTCAAAAGACTTTTAGACTGAAAATTGTGTCTTTTTTAGAGCTACAATTGTTCCCTATTACTTCAAAACTTCAAAAAAGTATGAAAAACTGTCCCGAGTGATTTTCGGAGGCAGTGCTCCACTACGATACATATAGGACCAATTCGTACCCGGCCTAAAGCATAGTAGGCCGGGTACGTATATTCGTTCTAGGCGGCCCCCAGACCCCCATCCCTTTCTTTGCTTCGTGCCTCTATGAAAGATATTCAGATTTTAGGCAGTGCAATTCTGTAACTTTATATTCAAAATGACATTTAGACGTCAAAAATAATAAAACGAACATTTTTACATGGCTTCAATTATTTTTTGGAAAAGTGTTACATTTGTTTGAGGGCTTCTGGGGGCCTAGGCGGCCCCCACCCAGACCCCCGCCCTTCTTCCGCTTAATCCATATAAATATTAAGATTTTGGATATTGCAATTCTTTAAGTAAAAAAAAAAAATAAAATCAAAACTTCAAATAAAAATATGACACTTGACACGAAAAACCATAATAAAACATCCAAAATGGCTTCAATTATTTTCTGGAAAATTGTGTTCATGAAATCCTCACAATGCAGGATTTTGCACCATTTATTCGAGAGCTTTCTGGGGGCCTAGGCGGGCCCCAGACCCCTCGCCTGATTGCTTTGTCCCACGCCCTCTAACTCAAAACCTAAATCCGCCCTGAGGTCTACGTGTAAATTAAATTAATGTATATATTAAGCAGGAAAACATAACTCAAGCCATGATAACGGCATTGCTTCGATCCATTTTTATAATTTATTAAATTAGCGTTGTTAATGGAATATGTTCAGTTTATCATAAGTTGTCTTAGAATACATTAAATTATATCTGTTTTTATAATCCATCTCCTTATCACCTCTTTACTCCTTTATCACAATTCACTGTCTTCAACAAACAACATTTCTAGCTTTTGCAATCGCTATTTCCGGAATTCATACAGTGTAGTTCGACCCTTTGCTCTTTGCATCGTAACAGACTGAAATGTAATTTTTTATAAGTAATGTATCGTTGTTGATGTATTGATGTACCAGCTCCCGTAAAATGTTCCACACTGTTTTGGACTGCTCTATCGCTGGAGATTTGATGTACACTTCAAAATATTCATACTTTTTAAAAATGGTTACCGCGTAATTGCGCTTGAATATGTTCTCAGCACACATATTTCATTTTTGTGGCATTAGAAGTAGTTAGTAATTAATTTCTCCTTAACATTTTGTAATTAATCATGGGTGTATGAGCGTGAACTAATTTCAAGGGTTTCACGAAACTATATGCAAATATCGAAGAAACAGCATGAACAAACAGTAACCTTTGAAACCATTCAAATGACTGTATGTGCTTTCATCAATAGCCTACCATACAATGATTTAATGCCATTGTATTAACAACAATTCCACATTTGTATGCCCATTACTTCTCGATAAATAGGCAATCTTTTCTGCTGGCATATAATCAGAAATGTCAAACTTCGCTTTAGAAGAAAGTGCAAGGTGTTATTGAATTCGATGGTTAATATATAGCACAATAAACGAAATTGGGAACGTAATTGGTCATCAAAATGGACAATATTGTTGGATACTGCTTAATTTCAGCAAATGTGTTGACAACTTGCATTAGACGAATTTTGACGCTGATATAAGGCTAGTTTAATTTTACTTTTTATGCAGCAGAATATAATTTATAGAAACCTAAATCTGTAATTTAGAAAGCATATTATTTTTTCCCAGAAATAAAAAATAACATTAATTTATTTGTATTCTTTAGAAATGATATATTGCATATTGTACAAGTATATTGTAATATATATATTGTATTCTTAATACTATCAAAATTACTACACTCGGAACCAAAAAAAAAAAAAATAAAATACAGGAGAATCTAATGAACACAGCCTGAGGTTATCACTCAGCTACCCACAGCGTATCGTACGTTAGCAAATTAATTTATTTAAATACTGTATCTTTTTCTCTAATAATTACATCTGAATGCGCTGTGTGGAAATCTATTTATTGTTTTTAAACCGCGTGATTATGTGTGTTAAAGGGAATGTGTCGGACACTCGTTAAGACGTACGAAATATTAAAGATTACATAGTGTAAGTTAAATGGGAAAGATCATATAGTGTAACTTAAATGGAAAGATTACATAGTGTAAGTTAAATGAAAAGATTACATAGTTTAAGTTTAAATTGGAAAGATTACATAGTGTAAGTTTAAATGGACAGATTACACAGTGTAAGTTAAATGGGAAAGATTACATAGTTAAGTTAAATGGGAAAGATTACAGAGTTAAGTTAAAGGAAAGACTACACTAGTGTAAGTTGATGGAAAGATTACATACGTAATTTAAATAGGAAAAATTACATAGTGTAAGTTAAATGGAAAGATACAAATTGTAAGTTAAATAGGAAAAAATTACATAGTGTAAGTTTCAATGGGAAAGATTACACAATGTAAGTTAAATGGAATAATAACATAGTGTAAGTTAAATAGGAAAGATTACATAGTGTAAGTTGAATGGAAAGATTACATTGTGTAAGTTAAATAGAAAGATAACATTAGGTAAGTTGAATGGGAAAGATTACATAGTGTAAGTTAAATGGAAGAATTACATAATGTAAGTTGAAATGGAAAGATTACATTGTGTAAGTTGAAATGGAAAGATTACATAAGGTTAAACGGAAGATTACATAGTGTAAGTTAAATCGAAAGATTACAAAAGTATAAGTAAATGGGAAGATTACATTGTGTAAGTTGAATGGGAAAGATTACGCAGTTTGAAAGTTAAATGGGAAAGATTACATAGTGTAAGTTAAATGGGAAAGATTAACATAGTGTTAAATGGGAAATAACATAGTGTAATATATGGGAAAGATTACATAGTGTTAGTTAAAATGGGAAGATAAATAGTGTAAGTTAAATGGGAAAGATAACATTGGTAAGTTGAATGGGAAGATTACATTGTGAAAGTTGAATGAGGAAAGATTACATAGTGTTAGTTAAATGGAAAGACACATGGTAGTAATGCGGAAAGATTACGCACTGAAAGTTAAATGGGAAAGTTACATAGTGTAAGTTAAATGGGAAGATTACATAGTGTAAGTTAAATGGGAAAGATACATAGTGTAAGTTAAATGGGAAAGATAACATGTGTAAGTTGAATGGGAAAGATGACGCACTTAACTTTAAAGGGTAAGATTACATAGGTAAGTTAAATGGACGATTACATATTGTAAGTTAAATGGACAGATACAACCAGTGTAAGTTAAATGGGAAAGATTACATAGTGTAAGTTAAATGGGAAAGATTACATAGTGTAAGTTAAATGGGAAAGATTACATAGTGTAAGTTAAATGGGAAAGATTACATTGTGTAAGTTAAATGGGAAAGATAACATAGTGTAAATTAAATGGGAAAGATTACACAGTGTAAATTAAATGGGAAAGATTACACAGTTTAAGTTAAATGGGAAAGATTACACAGTGTAAGTTAAATGGGAAAGATTACATAGTGTAAGTTAAATGGGAAAGATTACATAGTGTAAGTTAAATGGGAAAGATTACATAGTGTAAGTTAAATGGGAAAGATAACATAGTGTAAGTTAAATGGGAAAGATAACACAGTGTAAGTTAAATGGGAAAGATTTCACAGTGTAAGTATGATGATTTACATCAATGGTACAATACTACAATCAACAAACACTGAGGAGATAATCGACTAATTAACAGTAATTATGGGCTATAATTAAAGGTTCCTCTGGCCCATCTAGACCGTGGTGCTGTGGTGTCTAATAACTTTGTCAGACGGGATTGATATCAGTGTCTTTCTATGACTCCATAATTAGAAATCAAAAGCATCAATCAACTAAAACAAACACATGTCATTTGTCCCAGGATAGTCACAATTCCCACTAACAGCGATTATCGTTCTAATTATGAGATAATGTCCTCGCTATGCCCGATATTAACCCGCATTCCAGCATTACAAAAGTACCCTGCGGATTAGGACACGATTAGATAGAGTATCTGGAGAGTATTCTCTGGCAAGCCAAGGTAAAGCTATTCCAGTTTGTGGCGCTTCAATGTATCACACGTTCAGATGCCAAATCTCGTTAAAGTTGCACAAGTCTAGTGAGAATTTATATTCATTTAATTTGGAACGTTTCAGAAACCTAGAACAGAAATGACAGAGTTGAAAGTGATATTGTTTTCAATATTTCGTGAAACAGTCATCGTTTCGGGAAATTTATCTACCACCACCAGGGGCTTCCAGATCAGGACGAGATGGCACGGGACTACAAACGTCAGAAACAGTTGCACAAAACGATGATAAATCCATCAGAGGGAAATCATTAAGTGCCAGTAAAGCAGCTCAGCAGCCAACAATTATCTGTCCGGGCTATTTTATTATCGAATTAGAAGGCTTTCCTGGACTGACCCCAGTCTCACGGAAGTGATATAATGGACGTGCGAGGAATCGCTTTCCTGGCACTAATGGCCAATCACGGAATGTCTATGTTGTACATACAGGATATGAAATGAAGATGTGTTTGTCTACAGCAGGCAATAAACTGTCTATACAAACAAAAATACATTCAAAAGCATGTAGATTGATTTATTTCCTTCAGTAAATATGGCCTGCCTAAACATAACCAAATGTTTACATCTGAAAAACAGGTAAAACCACGCTACCATACAAACATAGTCGGAACATATATCAAACCGAATCAGACTCCGTACAAAAAGCTCGTGGTAGGATGAGGAAAGCTTGTTTATCGGCGCATTTCAAATGATCGAAATGTACGATACGACGGCGGCAATTAATTCACCATAAATATCACGAAGTGAAAGACAACGTCCTTCATCAAATGTTGAAATGATTTCATTTAAGGATGTATTCTTCTGAGGTTTCCGTCCCGTTGAAGTCTCGTTTCAACATACATGTAAATCAAAGAATTTAAGAGATTTCCAAATACAATTTATCAATATCTGTAGCAAGTTGCCAGTTGCAAATTTTGGCAAAAAATTACATTCTTATTTTTAGTAGATATCTTTATACGGGGAATTTAAGAAATGGCCCATTTGGCGGCCATTTTGAAATTGTGTCTTTTTTCACTTTGAGTAGAGCCACAGTTTTACCAATTTTTTTACAGCATTTCTAGCTATATCGAGCTAATTTTTGCTGTAAATCTTTACTAGGTTCATGGTAATTGAAATATTGAGCATTAATGTGTGAAATAATACACTTTTGTCACTCTAATTTTACATTTAATAGTAATTTGAGCACTTTTAATTTTTACTCTAAATTACTGAAAAATAACAAATATTCAAATTGGGAAAAAAAGTAAGCACAGGGACCCCCCATTTTTCTTCCTGATTTAGAAAGAACAACCCTATCCCTATTAATATGCAAAATATTTACAAAAGTTTAATACCAGAACTGTTTCTATAAAGGGTTAAATTCGGCAAAAATGGCTGAAAACAGTGCCTTTTGTAGCTCAAAATTAAGGGGTAGGGGTAGCATATGTTGTTATTCTGAGGGAAAATAGTAGTCTAATTAATCAAAACTGGTATATGTTTAAAGAGGACTACTGGTAAATAAATTCTACAAACATCTATCAAACACCTCATTAGGAAATTATGGCTTTAATCTCTTGTGTATATGGTCAAAACGGCAAAATTCCAATTAAATCCAATAATTTGTCAAATAGGTATCTTTGTGTGACAATAGCTCAAAAACAGGCACATGGACATATGATTTTTCTTCCATTTTCTTTTATGGTATGAACTCCTATTTCCAAAAATCTATAATAAAAAAGAGTTTGATACAAGAAAGTTTTGACTTTTCAGAGGAGTACATCCTTAAGCAATTAATACAATGCGACATGCTACATTTAAACTGTTTTAGGGAATATCAGCAATACTTTAATGTCAGATTGCAAAATAAATGGATTTACTTTGAAAAATCCTCTGCAAAGCAGATTAATTTGAAGCCAATTAATTTTTTGGTTCTTTCAATATGTACCAGGCGCTCCCAGCGATCAACTTCTGTGATTTTCTCAGAACAGCTAAATCACAAACAAGGATACTTTACATTGTCATGCTCGTCTTGGTGGTGACACTTCTGTCCTTTTTTTATGTTTAATAGGCATGTCCGGAATGAACATTGTCATCAATGAAATCAATTAAGCAAAAATACCAAATTAGGAAAAGTTTCTCGTAGGAAGACAACAAACGCCATTTGATCTACACTGGTCACCTCTTACAGATCTTAAAACACGCATGCCTACAGGCATTATACATAAAGTGCCTGGTATAAAGCAACTCTAAAAGATGACAAGAACAATGGTCACCCGAGACCCCAGGTGGTCAGACAATAGGGTAAATCAAATAAACTGGGATCGTACAGGATCATTGCAGATGACGGAATATGATAATACACGTAATATAACAGGCGTTCCTAAACTTACGTGGTCCTTATATCAATGAATGGATACATGGATACGAAAAACAGTAGTGGATTTAATTTAGACTATTACATGCGATACTGTAAAAGACAATAGTTCGCGTCTTTATCCACATATTCACGGATATATAAATTCCCGAACAAAGGCTCGCACTGACAATCGTGTATTCACATAATACGTGTATATTCACAAATCATTTAAATTCGCGGCCGAATTCTCTATAGTGAAATGATATGCAGACAGCTTACTACAAAAGTGAATATATTTCGGAAATAAAGCAATATATATCACTTGTGTCTTTGGATAATTTTTGACGGTAATAAGGTACACTGTACTGGCATTTGACAAGAGAACCCTGCATCAGAATCTGAAGTAAATGCGGTATATTTGCACTTAACCGGTCTGCTTTATACAATTATTCGCGTTCAAACATTATGAAATTACACAAAAGTGTGTATCTGGCTGAAATATAGGGGTTTACAGTATAATAATAAGTAAGTAGTGCTCATTATAAAATCTTCAAATGCAGATTACTCGGGTGCCTTGTTAGAAATCAACCCTCAAGATCATGAAGCATCATAGTTTTAAGGCATATTATAATTTGACAATAAAAGATGGCGTTATATTTTCTATTGAATGATCAAAAACATAGTATATGATAGTTTTCTTATTCTGGATTCGGGTGTCGTCTTTAAAACACCTATCGTATTAAAATTTCATGTTCTGTTTACATGATAACCATAGGATGATGTTTCCCCTAAAAATTACAATCCGGATGTGTGTGTTGAATTACCATTGATAATGTCTATCGTCAACTTGAAATATACATTAATGATAGAAATTACGTCAGAAAACCAGCGATGAAATACAACATGTCTTTCTGTAAATTGGACATCGATGAGGACGCACATACCAATGTATAACCGTAATTTTGTACAGTGAAGTGGTTCCAACCATATTGGTGACCTCCGCAAGAGTAAAAAAATAGTTATAAAAAGGAGTAATAACAATGTATTTTCTTTGTTTCACTGACATTACATTTTTCGAGTTTCTATATCATACTTTATCTATTTATTGACAGTGTTTGTATTGTTCATGTTTCATTGGTCGAATGTCTGGGACATACTTTATCTATTTATTGACAGTGTTTGTATTGTACTTGTTTCTTTGGTCGAATATCTGCAAAATACTTTATCTATTTATTGACAGTGTATGTATTGTACATGTTTCATTGGTCGAATGTCTATAACATACTTTATCTATTTATTGACAGTGTTTGTATTGTAACATACTTTATCTATTTATTCACAGTGTTTTTACATGTTTCATTGGTCGAATGTCTGCAACACACTTTATCTATTTATTGACAGTGTATGTATTGTACATGTTTCATTGGTCTAATGTCTATAACATACTTTATCTATTTATTGACAGTGTTTGTATTCTTCATGTTTCATTGGTCGAATGTCTGTAACATACTTTATCTATTTATTGACAGTGTTTGTATTGTACATGTTTCATTGGTCGAATATCTGTAACATACTTTATCTATTAATTGACAGTGTTTGCATTGTACATGTTTAATTGGTCGAATGGCTGTGACATACTTTATCTATTTATTAACAGTGTTTGTACATATTAATTGGTCGAATTTCTGCAACATACTTTATCTATTTATTGACTGTGTTTGTATTTTAAAATACTTTATCTATTTATTGACAGTGTTTGTATTGTAACATACTTTATCTATTTATTGACAGTGTTTGTGTTGTACATGTTTCATTGGTCGAATGTCTGTGACATACTTTATCTATTTATTGACAGTGTTTGTATTGTACATGTTTAATTGGACGAATGTCTGTGACACACTTTATCTATTTATTGACAGTGCTTGTATTGTAACATATTTTATCTATTTATTGACAGTGTTTGTATTGAAACATACTTTATCTATTTATTGATAGTGTTTGTATTGTACATGTTTCATTGGTCGAATGTCTGTGACATACTTTATCTATTCATTGACGGTGTTTGTATTATACATGTTTCATTGGTCGAATGTCTGTAACATACTTTATCTATTTATTGACGGTGTTTGTATTATACATGTTTCATTGGTCGAATGTCTGTAACATACTTTATCTATTTATTGACAGTGTTTATACATGTTTCATTGGTCGAATGTCTGTAACACACTTTATCTATTTATTGACAGTGTTTGTATTATACATGTTTCATTGGTCGAATGTCTGTAACATACTTCATCTATTTATTGACAGTGTTTGTACATGTTTCATTGGTCGAATGTCTATAACATACTTTATATATTTATTGACAATGTTTGTACATGTTTCATTGGTCGAATGTCTGTGACATACTTTATATATTTATTGACAGTGTTTGTATTGTACATGTTCCATTGGTCGAATGTCTGTAACATATTTTATCTATTTATTGACAGTGTTTGTATTGAAACATACTTTATATATTTATTGACGGTGTTTGTATTATACATGTTTCATTGGTCGAATGTCTGTAACACACTTTATCTATTTATTGACTGTGTTTGTATTATACATGTTTCATTTGTCGAATGTCTGTAACATACTTCATCTATTTATTGACAGTGTTTGTACATGTTTCATTGGTCGAATGTCTATAACATACTTTATATATTTATTGACAATGTTTGTACATGTTTCATTGGTCGAATGTCTGTGACATACTTTATATATTTATTGACAGTGTTTGTATTGTACATGTTCCATTGGTCGAATGTCTGTAACATATTTTATCTATTTATTGACAGTGTTTGTATTGAAACATACTTTATATATTTATTGACGGTGTTTGTATTATACATGTTTCATTGGTCGAATGTCTGTAACACACTTTATCTATTTATTGACTGTGTTTGTATTATACATGTTTCATTTGTCGAATGTCTGTAACATACTTCATCTATTTATTGACAGTGTTTGTACATGTTTCATTGGTCGAATGTCTATAACATACTTTATCTATTTATTGACAGTGTTTGTATTGTAACATACTTTATCTATTTATTGACAGTGTTTGTATTGTAACATACTTTATCTATTTTTTGACAGTGTTTGTATTGAAACTTACTTTATCTATTTATTGACAGTGTTTGTATTGTAACATACTTTATCTATTTATTGACAGTGTTTGTACATGTTTCATTGGTCGAATGTCTGTGACATACTTTATCTATTTATTTACAGTGTTTGTATTGTAACATACTTTATCTATTTATTGACAGTGTTTGTATTGTAACATACTTTATCTATTTATTGACAGTGTTTGTATTGTACATGTTTCATTGGTCGAATGTCTGTGACATACTTTTTCTATTTATTGACAGTGTTTGTATTGTAACATACTTTATCTACTTATTAACAGTGTTTGTATTGTACATGTTTCATTGGTCGAATGTCTGTGACATACTTTATCTATTTATTGACAGTGTTTGTATTGTAACATACTTTATCTATTTATTGACAGTGTTTGTATTGTAACACACTTTATCTATTTATTGACAGTGTTTGTATTGTACATGTTTCATTGGTCGAATGTCTGTGACATACTTTATCTATTTATTGACAATGTTTGTATTGTACATGTTTCATTGGTAGAATGTCCGTGACATACTTTATCTATTTATTGACAGTGTTGGTATTGAAACATACTTTATCTATTTATTGACAGTGTTTGTATTGTAACATACTTTATCTATTTATTGACAGTGTTTGTATTGTAACATACTTTATCTATTTATTGACAGTGTTTGTATTGTAACATACTTTATCTATTTATTGACAGTGTTTGTATTGTAACATACTTTATCTATTTATTGACAGTGTTTGTATTGTAACATACTTTATCTATTTATTGACAGTGTTTGTATTGTAACATACTTTATCTATTTATTGACAGTGTTTGTATTGTAACATACTTTATCTATTTATTGACAGTGTTTGTATTGTAACATACTTTATCTATTTATTGACAGTGTTTGTATTGAAACATACTTTATCTATTTATTGACAGTGTTTGTATTGTAACATACTTTATCTATTTATTGACAGTGTTTGTATTGTAACATACTTTATCTATTTATTAACAGTGTTTGTATTGTAACATACTTTATCTATTTATTGACAGTGTTTGTATTGTAACATGCTTTATCTATTTATTAACAGTGTTTGTATTGTAACATACTTTATCTATTTATTGACAGTGTTTGTATTGTACATGTTTAATTGGTCGAATGGCTGTGACATGCTTTATCTATTTATTGACAGTGTTTGTATTGTAACATACTTGATCTATTTATTGACAGTGTTTGTATTGAAACATACTTTATCTATTTATTGACAGTGTTTGTATTGTAACATACTTTATCTATTTATTAACAGTGTTTGTATTGTACATGTTTAATTGGTCGAATTTCTGTAACATACTTTATCTATTTATTGACAGTGTTTGTATTGTAACATACTTTATCTATTTATTAACAGTGTTTGCCTTGTACATGTTTAATTGGTCGAATGGCTGTGACATGCTTTATCTATTTATTGACAGTGTTTGTACATGTTTCATTGGTCGAATGTCTGTAACATACTTTATCTATGTATTGACAGTGTTTGTATTGTAACATACTTTATCTATTTATTAACGGTGTTTGTATTGTAACATACTTTATCTATTTATTGACAGTGTATTTATTGTAACATACTTTATCTATTTATTGACAGTGTTTGTATTTTAAAATACTTTATCTATTTATTGACAGTGTTTGTATTGTAACATACTTTATCTATTTATTGACGGTGTTTGTATTTTTACATACTTTATCTATTTATTGACAGTGTTTTTACATGTTTCCGTATTTTCTAAGTAGAACATTTTAGTGCTGAAGTGTTATTACTACAGAAAGTTTGAAACTCTGGAAGCGAAATATTCTTCAATTTTTGTTTCTTTTTAAACCGTTCTCTTGTACATTTCTTAGAAATGATTTTTGCCATATAATTTTGTTCGGTTAATATTTTTTATAACTTAGAACTCATTTGGATCGTCTTTAAAATTAGAAAGAAATTAAATGTCTTCTAATGTAGTGAATCTTTTATCAGAAAGGCACGTGTCTCATTTAAGTCATGCGACAGCTATTGAACATTATTCCTTGTGCAATAATCATTTTGTGCTGCCACTCGTACTGTGAATGTAATGATTTAAACTTTTTGAATCACGCGTGTTTCACGTGGAGAGAAATCATTGTTGATTTAAACGCAGTCTGACAATTAGAGTATATATATTTGACATGTACCGGAGGGAGTATAAGGATCAATACATAGTCAGTGTTCTGGATATGTCAAGTAATTATCGTTTTTATCCTTTACTGCCGAACCTAGGAAAGACGTCATGTAATAGACTGAGAATGCCAATAATTAACAATGCATCATGAGAAATAGAATTGGAAGGAGTTAAAAAGCCTGCTGCCAGGTAAAAAAAAATACCATAAATGTAACTGTTCATGTCGTTTACATTATTGACACATGGACCGAGAAATTCACTTCGAAGTGTAACAAATTCATACGTCTTTGTAATCACCATTTATAAGACATTCTAATCTCTGACAACACCTTTTAGTTTGAGGGTACAATATCCACTTACATACATTATCCGTGTGGTCGTTATTAAATCCTAAATAAACAAAAATATGGTGACCGTCTCCAAAATTCTAACAACCGACAATTAGAGTGACGTGGAATATTTCAGTATTTTTGCATTTTATTGAGTGATGTATGACTATTTCTTCGCACAAGAAAACAAGTATTTTTTTCTGGTCGAAAGAATACAATTAATTATTTGTTTATCATTCCGAATCAACACTTACCATTGGAATTCATCTCCTTCCAGTCCTGTTTGAAAACGCTGTCGATAAAGACCTCAAAATCACAATTTAAAATGGAGCCTTTAAAATGTCTACATTTGTAGTTGTTTACGCGTACTTAGAACCTTACCTCAGTACGGACGTTTTCATATTTGACAACAAAAATATGGCAGCAATTTGCTCGAGGTTCCGAAGAGTTTGAATATGATGTTTTTAGAAAGAGAAGCAAAATTTTGTTTACATAAATCACATAATTTAATGGACCAATACAAATTGTTTTGAATTAAGATTTGAATTTTGTCGATTAAGCAAATAAGAAGAATGAGGCATTATGATAAAAACAAAATCTGTAATACTATTGAGACAAACTTACCTCATCTAGAACAACCTCTCAAACACGTAGAACGGAAAGTAGTAAATACAATGGGAATCCTTCCTTTTCTTGACACACAGGACTGTAAATAGTAAATAAATATATCCTTTTGCTAAATATACTTTGGATAAAAACATCTTAGTGTTTTACATAATTGTCAGAAAAGGTATATCTGTATAAAATATTCTGTCGTTTAGTTTTGAGGAAAGCGGTACATGTATTTGATATGGAAGAGACATGTTTACAAAAAGGAGTTCCTTCCCCATATATCTGGGTGTTATCACATGCTCATAATAAAGGTAAAGTCATAGATAGACTTAACGACAGTGAATCGTTCTGACGAGGTAGACATTAAAAATAGTCGTTTGAAATCAAAATTCGAAAACTGATGCTGACAATGTAGTCAAAAGGACGCACGATTTAAATAATGGCCATAATATCAATTTATAAGACTTTGACATAATTTTCAATCATTCTTAATAGAATTTGCTGAGGGCTTAATAGAACAAATTCAAAATCATTGAAACTTACAAAATCGGAGTGAGGTAAATGAGTACTTCACAGAAACAACTTAACAAACATGATAAATACCTAACAATGATTGACGGGTATTAGTAATGTATCGATTCAAAGATTAGTGATTTTCTCTTGGCCATTTTCTAACTCCTCATTGTCTTCAAATTAATGAATTACTCTATGAGGACTTTTTATACATTTATACTTACTCCTTGCGGCGTCCGTGGACTTATTCTCGGAGATCTGTTATTCAGGTATTAGATCTCCTATTGTTTTAGTTTTTTGTATCTGTTTATCCTTAATATGGCTCTATACTACTAAAATAGTAGTTGCTTATTGATCTTCTCACGAAATGTTTCCTGACAGTGTTAACCTTGTGTGCTCTCTCCTTATACAATATTCTCTCCCAATATTTAAGTTAATCAATACATGCGCCTTAATATTTCACAAAGCTCTGTCGGTCAACCTACATTGTCTGGGGGTCAAGATAGCATCGGGAGGTTGTTTCCAGAAGATAATACATATCTAAAAAATGACCCCTTTCAGTCTACTACCCAGCTTTAGAGATAGTTTTAGAAGTACAATATGCGAGCCAATGTTTCTTCCTTATATTGATCTATTTGAAACGTTCAACCATTGCAATAAAGTACTACAGTTTTGATAGAGCATATCAGATGTAGAAACATGCTTTGTACAAAAAGAGAAAATTAAATCTAAAACCTTACTGATTATATTACATGTATCATTAGAAGCACGAGACCGTGAATAATACCTTGTTTTCCCAAAAACTTTAGTTTAACTTGCACGACTTTTGAGTTTTTCAACTCGTTTTTTGTTTAATATGGTAATAGCTATAACCTGAAATGAGACAAGAAGTTTGATCATCCTTTAGCATGCAATCGGGTTTTATGTAACCATAATGGAGACAGTTATCTTCTGAAATTTGTCCTCAAAATACACCACTTTTTCCACCCTATCAGACAAACTGCAGGAACACGCAATATGTGTATTTCAGAATAAATGACAGTTTGCACAGAAAGGAAATGCTTTTTTATAGTCTCAAGTCGTTTAAATATTTTGTAAATAACTCATGCACGGAAATTGTGTCTCGTGTGTCAAATGAAAGGCACAGAACGAGATAATGCTGTACTTGATTTTACATAAACACACCACGTTTATTATCTATCAGTTGAGAAAAGTTATAATGCTTAAACCACATGCAACTGTTAGAAAGCACCACAACTAAACATTCTATTCTGCTGGTTATGGCATGATCACCAAATATTTCTTTGCATTATTGAGACTGGCGGAATCTAGAATGACTTTTTTATTTAAGTAGAAATGAAGGTATCCTTTGGATGATGCATGCTACATCGTGGATGATCAGTTTAGTGTAATAATCAATCAAAGAAGTTTAATCACACGACTCACATATCACAACGATAGGGCAGTTTACAATAGGAATGACATATCTATAACACTATAAACATACAACTATGGTGTTTATCTATGTACCAAGTGTGTACATCATTACAAAGCATATTTCCTGATATGTCAGACAGAGCGAGATATTGGTCCATGCTTGTCGTTATACGTGTTCCTGAAGTGTTCTAACGTCTTGGAATGTTAGGCGATAACATTCTGTCTACAGAAATGTACGTCTTTCAGTTTCTATCAGATTCTATCCAATGTGGATTGTCATTTGTACACAAATCACTTTAGCAGACATCGTATACAAGTGTAATGCACGTTATTATCAGGCACGCACCGATGTCGACAGTGATCCGACCATGTCACGGAAAACACCGACCCATATCAAGTGCCAAAAGGTCAAATAAAAACAAAGCAATTTTGCTGCCCAAAACGCAGCAATGTAGGGAATCGACAGTTTATTTGACGATGTGCCGTTTTTCGTGTTAAAGTACATTGGGTTTTATACATAACAAAAGGTGGACCCTAATGAAACACTACAAACAGTGGGGATTCCTGCCTAGTGCAGTCGCGAGTCCGAACTAATTTTAAGGATCTTGATTTGCAATCGACCTGCATTTGGTATACAGAAAGTATATCTGCTTAATCAAAGTTATGTCCCATCAAATTACACTACGTTGACATTTATCCTTGTCCTAATGAAGGTATTTTGTTATGTCTACAAAAATTCAAGTTTTTCTCGTAATTAGGTTGGAGGGAGAAATCCATTCTGGTACCATGGAAATGTAAATCCTTAAATATGACATTTTAACGCAATAACTTCTTTTATAACGACTGGTATACATTGTAGTTAAGACGCTTTCTAATACTTGAGCTACCTACAATAACATCGGTAATACAGCGAGACTAAATATTGCTATTTATGACCTTGTATATTGTCATACAGCCGGAAACCTTTTAATGTCTTCTGGTAATGCTTTACAGCTTTACCCTAAAGAACATGTTCCTGAGGTATTAAGTGTACAAGGCCAACAGTTATGTACCGACATTAGAACTGATTTATCATGTTCCTGAGATATTTGGTGTACAAGGTCAACAGTTCTATCCCGACATTAGAACTGATTTTACATGTGCCTGAGGTGTTTAGTGCACAAGGACAACAGTTCTATTCCGACGTTAGAACTGATTTATCATGTTCCTGAGGTATTTGGTGTACAAGGCCAACAGTTCTATCCCGACATTAGAGCTGATTTTACATAATCCTGAGGTATTTGGTGTACAAGGCAAACAGTTCTATCCCGACATTAGAACTGATTTATAATGTTCCTGAGGTATTTAGTGTACAAGGCCAACAGTTCTATCCCGACATTAGAACTGAACTTACATGTGCCTGAGGTGTTTGGTGTACAAGGCCAACAGTTCTATCCCGACATTAGAACTGATTTTACATGTGCCTGAGGTATTTGGTGTACAAGGCCAACAGTTCTATCCCGATATTAGAACTGATTTTACATGTTCCTGAGGTATTTAGTGTACAAGGCCAACTGTTCTGTCATGGCTTTAGAACTGATTCATCATGTTCCTGAGGTATTTGGTGTACAAGGCCAACAGTTCTATCCCGACATTAGAACTGATTTATAATGTTCCTGAGGTATTTAGTGTACAAGGCCAACAGTTCTATCCCGATATTAGAACTGATTTTACATGTGCCTGAGGTGTTTGGTGTACAAGGCCAACAGTTATGTCCCGACATTAGAACTGATTTATCATGTTCCTGGGGTATTTGGTGTACAAGGCCAACAGTTCTATCCCGACATTAGAACTGATTTTACATGTTCCTGGGGTATTTGGTGTACAAGGCCAACGGTTCTATCCCGACATTAGAACTAATTTTACATGTTCCTGGGGTATTTGGTGTACAAGGCCAACGGTTCTATCTCGACATTAGAACTGATTTATCATGTTCCTGAGGTATTTAGTGTACAAGGCCAACTGTTCTGTCCTGGCTTTAGAACTGATTCATCATGTTCCTGAGGTATTTGGTGTACAAGACCAACAGTTCTGTCCTGGCTTTAGAACTGATTCATCATGTTCCTGAGGTATTTGGTGTACAAGGCCAACAGTTCTATCCCGATATTAGAACTGATTTTACATATTCCTGAGGTATTTGGTGTACAAGGCCAACAGTTGTATCCCGACATTAGAACTGATTTTACATATTTCTGAGGTATTTAGTGTACAAGGCCAACAGTTCTGTCCTGGCTTTAGAACTGATTCATCATGTTCCTGAGGTATTTGGTGTACAAGGCCAACAGTTCTATCCCGATATTAGAACTGATTTTACATATTCCTGAGGTATTTGGTGTACAAGGCCAACAGTTCTATCCCGATATTAGAACTGATTTTACATGTTCGTGAGGTATTTAGTGTACAAGGCCAACAGTTCTATCCTGGCTTTAGAACTGATTCATCATGTTCCTGGGGTATTTGGTGTACAAGGCCAACAGTTCTATCCCGGCCAGTAAAGCGTGTCAATCTACTTTGTTTGTATTGGGAAATGATACTTAGGGTCCTAACGTCTGGTCAATCTACTTTGGTGTATGGGAATGATACTCTAGGTCACGTAAAGTCTGTCAATCTACTTTGGTTGTTATTGGACATGATATATTAGGGTCACGCTACGTCTGTAAATCTACTGTGTTGTATTGGGACTGAATACTTAGGTCCTGCTAAACGTCTGTTATCTACTTTGTTCGTATTGGACATGATACTTAGGTCGCATAAAGTCTGTCAATTACTTTTGTTGTATTGGACATGATACTTTGGTCGCGCTAATAGTCTGTCGAATCTACTTTGTTTATTGGAACAATGGATACTATGGATCCGTAACCGTCTGTAATCTACTTTGTTGTACTTGGACATGGTACTTTAGGGTCCACTAAAGTCTGTCAAGTCTACTTTGTTGTATTGGGACATGATCCTTAGGTTCCGCTAGTCTAGATAATCTAGCTTTGGTTTGTATTGGGACATGATACATAGGTCCGCTAGAAGTCTGTCAATCTTAACTTTTGTTGTATTGGACATGATACTTATGTCGGACTAACGTCTTGTCAATACTACTTTGTTGTATTGGACATGATACTTAGGTCCGCTACGTCTGTCATTCTACTTTGTTGTATTGGACATGATTACTTATGGTCCGCTAAAGTCTGTCAATCTACTTGTTGTATTGGACATGATACTTAGGTCCACTAAGTCTGTCAATCTACTTTGTTGTATTGGACATGATACTTAGGTCCACTAAAGTCTGTCATCTACTTTGTTTGTATTGGACATAGATACTTAGGTCGGCTAAAGTCTGTCAATCTACTTTGTTGTATTGACATGATACTTAGTCCGCTTAAAGTCTGTCAATCTAACTTTGTTGTATTGGACATGATACTTAGGTCCGTAAAGTCTCTGTCAAATCTACATTGTTGTATTGGACATGATACTTAGGTCCGCTAAAGTCTGTCAATCTACTTTGTTTGTATTGGACATGATACTGTAGGTCCCGCTAAAGTCTGTCAATCTACTTTGTTGTATTGGACATGATACTTAGGTCCGCTAAATCTGCCAATCTCATTGTTGTAATTGACATGATACTTAGGTCCCTAAAGTCTGTCAATCTACTTTGTTGTTTGGACATGATACTTAGGTCCGCTAAGTCTGTCAATCTACTTTGTTGTATTGGACATAGATAACTAAAGGTCCGCTACGTCTGTCAATCTACTTTGTTGTATTGGACATGATACTTAGGTCCGCTAACGTCTGTCATCTAATCTTTGGTGTATTGGACATGATACTTAGGTCCGCTAAGGTCTGGTCAATCCCGCTACTTTGGTAGTATTGGATGAAGATACTTAGGTCACTAAAGTCTGTCAATCTACTTTGTATGTATTGGAACTGATAATTAGAGTCGCTCTAAAGTGTGTCATCTACTTTGGGTTGTATTGGACTCGATACGTAGGTCACTAAAGTCTGTCAATCTACTTTTGTTGTATTGGACATGTAACTTTAGTCGCTACTAAGGTCTGTAATCTAGGCTGAGTATAGCATGAAGGGGGGGGGGGGGGGCCAAGGTGCATTCGGTGTTGTATTGGACATGATACTTAGATCCGCTAACACGTCTATATCTACTTTGTGTGTACTTGGATCATGATACTTAGGTTCGCTAAAGTGCTATCCAATCTACTTTTTGTTGTATTGGACGATGATACTTAGGTCCGCTAAAGTACTGTCAAGTCTATTTTGTTGTATATGGACATGATACTTAGGTCCGCTAAAGTCTGTCAATCTACTTATTGGAATTGGGACATGATATCTTTAGGTGCATAAGTCTTTTTCCAATCTTCTTTGTTGTATTGAACATGATACTTAGATGCCGCTAAAGTCGCTGTCGCAATCTACTCTGGTTGTATTGGACATGCCTAGCTTGAGATACGCAACGTCTGTCCAATCTAACTTTGTATGCATTGGGGGTACATGACTACTTAGGTGTAAACGTCTGTCAATGCTACTGGTTTGTTGGGCTATAGGAGCATGATACTTAGGTCGCTAAGTACTGGTCAAATTCTAAACTTTGTTGTTTGGACATGATACTCTAGGTCCGAGAAGTCTGTCCAAAGGTGGGTATTTTATTGTATTGGGACATGATATTAAGGTCACTAAAGTCTGGTCATCTACTTTATTAGTATCGCGCACATCGATAGACTTAGGTCACTAAAGTCTGTCAATCTCCCTTTGTTGTATATGACAGGATACTTAGGTCCGCTCCAAGTTGGTCAATCTACTTTGTGTATTGGACATGATATTAGGTTCGCTACGTCTGCAATCTATGGTTTGTATTGGACATGATACTTAGGTCCTGCTAATGTCTGTCAATACTACTTTGTTTGTATTGGCCATGATAACTTAGGGTCACTAAAGTCTGTCAATTACTATCTTGTTGTATTCGGACATGATACTTAGGTCGCGTAAAGATAGATATCTATGCTTTGTTGATATTTGGGCGACATGATGGTATCTAAATTGGTCGCTAGAACATCACTGTCATTACTACGTATAGTTTGTATGAAATGAGGGAACATGATGCAGTCGATAGAGATACGGCTTAACGTCTATGTTTTCTACTTTGAGTCACCTTGCGACATGATATCTAGGTCCACTAAAAAGTTCATGAGTGCATGGCTACTTTGTTTGTATATGGGGGGACCATGATACTTAGGTCCACTAAGAGTCTATCAATTCTACTTTGGTGTATTGGACATATACTGGTAGGTCCGCTTTAAGTCTGTCCAATACTACTTTTGTTGTATTTGAATGCATGAATACTTAGGTCGCGCTATACGTCTGTCAATCCGCTACTTTTGGTTGTATTTGACCATGATTCTTTAGCGTCGCTAAGTCTGTCAATTCTACTTGTTGTATATTGACATGGATATCTCTAGGTCAACGATATGAATGGCGGTGG
>SAYR01062471.1:1086700-1150922 GCA_004382745.1 Argopecten irradians irradians | reverse complement strand
CAAATACCCAGGAACAAGTAAAATCAGTTCTAATGTCGGATTTAAAACCGTTGGCCTTGCTACACCAAATATCTCAGGAACATGATGAATCAGTTCTAAAGCCAGGATAAGAACTGTGGCCTTGTACACTAAATACCTACAACATGTAAAATCAGTTCTAATAATCGGGATTGACTGTTGGCCTTGTGACACAAACACCTTCAGAACATTATAAAATCAGTTCTAATGTCCGGGATAGAGACTGTTTGCCTTGCTACACCAAATACCGTCGGAACATTGATAATATCAGTTCTAATGCCGGACATGACTGTTGACCTTGTACCACCAATACCCATCAGGAAAAAGATTAAATCATTCTAATGTCGGGATAGAACTGTTTGCTTGTTCACCAATACCCCAGGAACAGTAAAGATCAGTTCTAAAAGTTCGGGACAAGAACTGTTTGACCTTGATTACACAACCACCCATTGAACATGATAAAATCAGTTCTAAATTAATGGTCGTTATTAGAGTAGATACGAAACTGTTTGCCTTGTACACCAAATACCACAGGAACATGTAAATCAGTTCTAATGTCGTGAATAGAACTGTGGCTATGTACAACAAACACCCCAAAAACATGTAAAAATCAGTTTCTAATGTCGGCAACAGAACTGTTGGCCTTGTACACCAAAGCACCCCAGGAACGTGTATAAATCAGTTCTAAATTCGGATAAGAAACTGTTGTCCTTGTGCCACTAAATACACTCAGGAACTGTAATACCATCGAGTTCTAAAACGTGGGATAGAACTGTTGGCCTGTATCACCAAACACCTCAGGAACAAGCTAAAATCAGTCTAACGTCGGGATATAACTTTGGCCTTGAACACCGACAAATAACCCTCAGACATTGATAAATCAGTTTCTAATGTCGAGGATAAGAACTGTTGGCCGCTTGTACGACCAAATACCTCAGGAAACAAGATAAATCAGTTCTAATTCGGATAGAACTGTTGGCCTTGTACACCAAACACCTCCAGGAACAATGTAAATCAAGTTCTAATGTCGGGATAGAAACTGTTGGCCTTTGTACACAAATACCACAGGCAACATGTAAAATCAGTTCTAGATTGGGATAGTGGCCTGAAATCCAGGAACATGAATTGTATGTCGAGACTGTTGCTTACACCAAACACCCCGCACGAAACATGCATGATTCAGTTCTTATGTCGGGATAGAATGTTGGTCCTTGGTACACCAAATACCCAGGAACATGTCAAATCAGTTCTAATGGGGGTTCCCCCCGACAGAACTGTTGGCTTGTACACCAACACCCCAGGAACATGATAAATCAGCTCTAACATGTATCGGGAAATTAATAATGAACCTGTTGGCACTTGCTACACTAAACACCACAGGAACATGATAACATCAGTTCTAATGTCGGGATCAGAACGCTTGGCCCTTGTAACCAAATACCTCAGGAACATGTATAATCAGTTCTAAATATCGGGAATAGAAATGTTGGCCTTGTACATCACAATACCCAGGGAACAAGTAAAATCAGTTCTAATGTCGGATAAAACCGTTGGCCTTGTAAACACCAAACACCCAGGAACATTGTATAAATCAGTCTAATGTCGGCGATAGTAACTTTTGACCATGTACACCAAATACTCAGAAACATGACAAAACATGTTCCTAAATGGTCGGGAATAAGAACTGTTGCCTTTGTCCCACACACAACACTACCACAGAACACATGATGAATCCAGTTCTTATGGTCGGATACGAACTGTTGGTCCTTGTCATCACCTTAAATACCTCCGAATACATGAATTAAATGCAGCATCTACATAATCAGCGGATAGAAAACACTCGTTGCCTTGTATCACCAAACAAGCCTCAGGAATATGTCAAAATCAGCTGTTCTAATAGTCGGCGTATAGAAATGTGCCTTACAACAAAGACTCAGATGATGAACCGTGAGTTTAATGCTCGGGCAGAAACCTGCCTCGTACAGATAAAATACCCGAATCAGTGTAAAATTCCAGTTCTTAATGTTCGGATATAGAAACAAGTTGGCCTAACACACAAATACCTCAGGAACAATGATAAATCATGTTCTAATAATCCGGGATCAAAGGTAAAAATGGTTGGCTTTCCCTAAGTAAAAAACTCCCAGCAACAAGTAAATCGATGTGTCTATGTCGGCTGACCAGAACCGATTTGCCGCTTGTACACCAAAACCTCAGAAACACGATAATTCAGTTTCTAATGTCGGGATATAACTTTTGCCTCTGTATCCACCAATATACCTCAGTAACAAGAATAAGAATCCAGTGCTAATGGCGGAGTAATAACTGTGGCACAATTCTACACCAACATATCTCAGGAACATGAATCAATCCATTCTAAAGCCAGGATAGAACTGTTGGCCTGTGACACGTAAATACATGCACGAAACATGTAAAATCAGTTCAATATCGGAACTTTTAGAACACGTTGGCCCTTGTAAGCACCAAAACACCTCAGGAACAAAATTGTACACCAATCAGTTTTCTAATGTTCAGGGATAGAATGATTGAGCCCTTGTACAACAAAAACACCTCAGGACACCATGATAAATCAGTTCTAATGCCAGCGACGAGAATGTGGCCGTTTGTACACCAAATACCATCAGAAATATGTAAAATCAAGTTTCAATTGTCGGGATACACTGTTGGCCCTTGTACACCAAATATCCTCAGGACATATAGAAATCAGTTTCTAATGTCGGGATAGGAACTGTTGGCCTTGGTAACACCCCCAAAAAATACCTCAGAGATTGATGACATCAGTTTTTAATGTCAGGACAGAAACTGTTTGGCCTGTACACCAAATTACCCTAGGAACAATGAGAATCAGTTCTTAAAGTCAGGGAGCAAGAACTAGGTTGGCCTTGTACACTCAACACACCTCAGGGAACATGATATAATCAGTTCTAATGTCGAGATAGACCGGTTGGCCTTGTACACCAATAATTACCCGCCAGGAACATATAATATTAGTTCTAGATGTGCGGAATAGAACTGTTGGCCTTGTACCAGCCAAATAACCCCAAGAACATGTTAAAATCAGTTGCTATTGTCGGCATAAATGTATGGCCTGTACACTCAAATACCTCCAGGAAATGATAAATTTCAGTTCCTAATATCGGGACAGAACTGTTGGCCTTGTGCACTAAACACCTCAAGGAACATTGGTATAAATCAGTTCTAAAGTCGGATAAATAAACTGGTTTTTTGGCCCCCTGGTACACTAAATACCTCAAGGAACATAATAAAATCAGTTCTAAATGTCGGATAGAACTGTTTTGCTTGTTCACGGCAAAATACCTCAGGACATGTATAAATAGTTCTAATGTCGGGATAGAAAACTGTTGGCCTTGTACAGCCAAATACACTCAGGAACATGATAAATCAGTTCTAAGGTCGGACAATAACTGTTGGGCCTTGCTACACCAAACACACCCAGGAACATGATGAATCATTCCTAGTTCGGGATAGAACTGTTTGCCTTGTAAACCAAAATACCCAGGAATGATTGAATAAATTTCAGTTCTAATGTTCGGATGAGACTGTTACGGCCTTGCACACCAAACTCAGGAGACATGATAAATCAGTTCTAATGTTCGGGACAGAACTGTTAGCCTTGTGCATCTCCAAACACCCTCGGCACATGTATAAATCAGTCTATGTCTGGATAGAAACTGTATGGCCTGTCAACTCAAATACCCAGAACATGATAGGATCAGTTTAATGTCCGGGGATAGAATAGTTGGCATTGTACACTTAATACCTCAGGAAACATGAAATCAGTTCTAATGTCGGGATTAGAACTGTTTTGGCCTTGTACATCAAAACAACCTCAGGAATATGATAATCAGTTCTAAGTTCGGGATAGAACTGTTGGCCTTGTTACACCAAACACCTCGGGAAACAAGGTGAAATAAGTTTCCTAATGTCGGGACAGAACTGTTGACCCCTTGCTACATCAAAAACACCTCAGGAACTGATAAATCAGTTCTAATGTCCCGGATAGAACTGTTGGCCTTTGTAACACAAAACACCTCAGGACACAGTTAAAATAAGTCTAATGTCGGGACAGGATACTGTTGACCTTGTACATCAAATACCTAGGAACATGGATACAAATACAGCTTCTAAGTCCGGGATAGAAACTGTTTCCTTGATTCACCAAAAACCTCAGGAAACAATAAAATAAGTTCTAATGTCGGGACAGCAACTGTTGACTCTTGGTACATAAACAACTTTCTGGAACATGAATAAATCAAATCTAATGTCGGATAGAACTGTTTGCCTTTGTACACTCAAAATACCACGAGGAAACATGTAAAATCAGTTTTTCTAATGTCGGAATAGAACTGTGGCCTTGTACAAACAAAAACACCCCAGAACATGTAAATCAGTTCTATGTCGCGACCAGAACTGTTGGTCCTTGTACACCCAAACACCCCAGGACATGATTAAATCAGTTCTAATGTCGGGATGAACTGTTGGCCTTGTGCACTAAATTAACCTCAGTAACATGTATAATCAGTTTAACGTCAGGGATAGAACTGTTGGCCTTGTACACCAACACTTCAGGAACAAGTAAAAATCAGTTCTAAATATCCGGATAGAAACTGTTGGCCTTGTTACACCAAAAACCTCAGGAAAACATTGAAAAATCAGTTCTAATGTCGGCATAGAACTGTTGGCCTTGTACCACCAAACACCTCAGGAACTGATAAATCAGTTCTAATGTCGGGATACGAACTGTGGCCTTGTACACCAAATAACCTCAGGAACATTAAAATCAGTTCTAATGTCGGGATAGAAACGTGTGCCTTGTACACCAAATACCACAGGAACATGTAAAATCAGTTTCTAATGTCGGGATAGAACCGTTTGCCTTGTACACCAAACACCCCAAGAAAAGTAAATCAGTTCTAATGTTCGGGACTAGACTGTATGCGCACTGTTGGCCTTGTACACCAAATACCCAGGAACATGATAATCAGTTCTAATGTCCGGGACAGAAACTGTTGGCCTTGTACACCAAACAACCCCAGGAACATGATAAATCAGTTCTAATGATCGGGATAGAAACTGTTGGCCTTGTACACCAAACACCTACAGGAACCATGATAAATCAGTTCTAATGTCGGGATAGAACTGTTGGCCTTGTACACCAAATACCTCAGAACATATAAATCAGTTCTAATGTCCGGGACTAGAACTTTGCCTTGTACACCAAACACCTCAGGAACATGTAAAATCAGTTCTAATAATCGGGGATAGAAACACTGTTGGCCTTGTACACCAAACCCAGGAACATGTAAAATCAGTTCTAATGTCGGGAGTAAACTGTTGGCCTTGTACACCAAATACCTCAGCGAACATGGTAAAATCAGTTCTAATGTCGGGATAGAAACTGTTGGCCTTGTACACCAAAATACCCCAGAAACATTGATTAAAATCAGTTCTATGTCGGGATAGAACTGTGGCCTTGTACACCAAATACCCCAGGAACATGATAAATCAGTTCTAATGTCGGGACAGAACTGTTGGCCTTGTACACCAAACACCCCAGGAACATGATAAATCAGTTCTAATGTCGGATATAACTGTTGGCCTTGTACACTAAACACCACAGGAACATGATTAATATCAGTCAATGTCGGGATAGAACCGTTGGCCTTGTACACCAAAATGCCCTCAGGAACATGTAATATCAGTTCTAATATCGGCGATAGAACTGTTGGAATTTGTACATAAATACTCCAGGAACATGATAAATCAGTTCTAATGTCGGAGGAATAAAACGTTGGCCTTGTACACCAAACACCTCAGGAATATGATAAATCAGTTCTAATGTCGGATAGAACTTTTGACCTTGTACACCAAATACCTCGGAACCAATGAAATCAGTTCTAATGTCGGGATAGAACTGTTGGCCTTGTACACAAACACCCCAGGACACATGATAAATCAGTTCTTATGTCGGGATAGAACTGTTGGCCTTGTACACCAACACCTCAGGAACAAGTAAAATAAGTTCTAATGTCGAGACAGAACTGTGGACCTTTGTACATCAAATACCTCAGGAACATGATAAATCAGTTCTAATGTCGGGATAGAACTGTTTGCCTTGGTTCACCAAAACCTCAGGACAAAGTTAAAATCAGTTCTAATGTCGGGACAGAACTGTGACCTTGTACATCAAACACTTTCTGGAACATTGATAAATCAAATCTAATGTTCGGGATAGAACGTTTGCCTTGTACACCAAATACCACAAGGAAATTGTAAAATCAGTTCTAATGTCGGGATAGAACTGTTGGCCTTGTACAACAAACACCCCAGGAACATGTGAAAATTCAGTTCTAATGTCGCGGACAGAACTGTTGGCCTTGTACACCCAAATCACCTCAGGAACATGATAAATCAGTTCTAATGTCGGATAGAACTGTTGGCCTTGTACACTAAATACCTCAGGAAACATGATTAATCAGTTACTAACGTCGGAGATAGAAACTGTTGGCCTTGTACACCAAATACCTCACGAACAAGTAAAAAATCAGTTTCTAATGTCGGGATAGAACTGTTGGCCTTGTACACCAAATACCTCAGGAACATGATAAAATCAGTTCTAATGTCGGGATAGAACTGTTGGCCTTGTACACCAAAACAACCCAGGAACATGATAAATCAGTTCTAATGTCGGGATAGAACTGTTGGCCCTTGTACACCAAATACCTCAGGAACATTAAATCAGTTCTAATGTCGGGATAGAACTGTTTGCCTTGTACACCAAATACCTCAGGAACATGTAAAATTAGTTCTAAATTCGGATAGAATGTTGGCCTTGTACACCAAAACCCCAAGAACATGATGATTCAGTTCTTATGTCGGGCATAGAACTGTTGGTCTTGTACACCAAATACCCCAGAACATGATAAATCAAGTTCTAATGGTCGGGACAGAACTGTTGGCCTTGTAACAAAACACCCCAAGGAAATGATAAATCAGTTCTAATGTCGATAGAACTGTTGGCCTTGTAAACAAAACACCCAGGAACCATGTAAAATCAGTTCTAATGTCGGGATAGAAACCGTTGGCCTTGTACACCAAATACCTCAGGAACATGTAAAATCATTCTAATATCGGGATAGAACTGTTGGCCTTGACATACAATACTCCAGGAACAAGATAAATCAGTTCTAATGTCGGGATAAAACCGTCTGGCCTTGTACACCAAACAACCCAGGAACATGATAAATCATTCATAATGTCGGGATAGAACTTTTGACCTTGCTACACCAAATACCTCAGGAACATAAAATAGTTCTAATGTCGGGATAGAACTGGTTGGCCTTGACACCAAACACCCCAAGAACATGATATTCAGTTCTTATGTCGGGATAGAACTGTGGTCTTGTACACCAAATACCCAGGAACATGTAAATCAGTTCTAATGTCGGGACAGAACTGTTGGCCTGTACACAAACACCCAGGAACATGATAAATCAGTTCTTAATGTCGGGATAGAACTGTTGGCCTTGTAACTAAATAACCCACAGGAACATGATAAATCAGTTCTAATGTCGGGATAGAACCGTTGGCCTTGTACACCAAATACCTCAGGACATGATAAATCAGTTCTAATATCGGGATAGAACTGTTGGCTTGTACATTAAAATACTCCAGGAACAAGTAAAATCATCTCTTACAGTCGGTAAGAATACGTGGCCTTGTACACCAAACAACCCCAGGACACATGATAAATCAGTTCTAATGTCGGGATAGAAACTTTTTGACCTTTGTACACCAAATACCATCAGGAACATGAAAAAATAGTTCTAATGTGGACCTAAGTATCATGTCCAATACAACAAAGTAGATTGACAGACTTTAGTGGACCTAAGTATCATGTCCAATACAACAAAGTAGATTGACAGACGTTAGCGGACCTAAGTATCATGTCCAATACAACAAAGTAGATTGACAGACGTTAGCGGACCTATATATCATGTCCAATACAACAGAGTAGATTGACAGATGTTGGCGGACCTAAATATCATGTCCAATACAACAGATTAGATTGACAGACGTTTTAAGGCACATCTAACATGATATGTGGAATTGGTTAAAAGGTTTATGATATTTACCAATATACTGTTTAATATCTACATAAATCGTCATTAATGCTGGCGAATACTATAAGGAATTTTAAATTGGCGTTGTCATGGTCCAAATTTCCATAGCAACGTTGATTAATAGTGGCCTTTACCGTGTTCTATTAAAACCTTCTTTCTTTTCCATTCAGTCGACTATTTAGGCGTGCTACTACGATTATTACTAAAAACAAGAAAATGAAATTTTAGCTGTTTTCACTTGTCGCGATCTGACTTTCAGGGTACAAGGTACCTTTGACTCTTGAGACCGCGAAAATATCGTCCCCTTGAAAATGACCGGACGTACAATATTATAGATGTCGTCTGTGAAGCAGTGCCTTTATTTCTCTCAAGTGGCATTTTTTACAGAATTTTGAGAAATTTGACGTAGAACGAAGACTTTGCCTGCCGATGGAAATAAAGGTTATGAGGACGATGATGATGAGTACTCATGTACTGGATACGTGTCAGATAAATGGGGCGAACACGAGTATACAGAGTGCTAAGAGGTTAAAGAGCCAAGGACACAGTAGGATGTCAATGTCTGTACGAAAAACATTTCAATAGAGATCTTGTCGGGTTATTGGAAGAAAATATGCCTCTGTTATGTCATTGTGTATCTCAACGTCTCTATTTAGTAATAAAACACGCCGTGAAACCGATTTAGCATCGTACATTGTACAGATAGAACATAAGTACTAGAGAAATAGAAATTGACGACATTGATCTATTACTCCTGGACGACGGAGCCTGATAAGTGTTTTCTTTATAAACAAAATAAGGTTAACTCTTTATTAACAAAATAAGGTTAACAAAACACTATATTGACGTTTTCATTGAATATTTAGTTAACATTTCATAATTTTTATTCGTTATTAAGCAATTTAAAACATGCATATTGAAGAATATAACACATTGAAAATAAGCTTAAAGTTAATAAATGCCATTGAATATTTGGACGCGATTAAATGGATGCGAACGTGACATGGACGTTCTGGTTTGTAGCCCGAAACCTTGTTATTACTGGTTAATGGCAGTAAGAGAGTGTCACCTTGTACTATTTTAGATATTATCAATACACAGCAACCAGAGCATGGCAATTCCTCTGATGATGCGTTCTAGAAATAATGGAGTATCTAGGTCTGTAGCAAGAATCAACATCACTGATAACAATTCATATGCATTAATATTTAAAAAATGTTTTTTTTA
Source organism: Argopecten irradians irradians (assembly GCA_004382745.1). Classification (NCBI taxonomy): domain Eukaryota; kingdom Metazoa; phylum Mollusca; class Bivalvia; order Pectinida; family Pectinidae; genus Argopecten; species Argopecten irradians. Next base: position 1,141,512 of record SAYR01062471.1, on the reverse strand, counting down.
CAGAACAAAAAATCTCCAGAAACAGTTCGATATTCGAAGCCTGCCAAGGTTGATGCCATGGGATCAGCTTTCCAGACTATAAACAATGTCCCAACGTACAGCACTGACACATGCTTTACCCATTCTATCACTTTAAGTAATTATCGCATAACATTAACTCAACATTTATTCGTTCTTTCATTCTGTCTATCTATAAATTAAAATGAAACCAATAATTCATAGCACCACATTTATTTTATCTTTGGTGCATGCACAATCAGTACTTCATTCTTTATAGGACATAGTGCCACAGATTTTTTTCGGTATGCAATTAATTATTTTTATATCTTTATCTTAAAGTAAAATTAGAAGCTCAAATTTTCCAATGGTAGTAATTGTGTAAAGAAACTTTTGTAATTGAAGAAATGCATATAATTCGTCTGTTCCTGATTTTTGTAGAGAAAAAAATACGATTTGCGGTGGTGGAGCATCTTTAACTATAATTTAATGTTTTAATCATGATTGTTTATATGGAGCGCGTATTTCAACATGTGTTTTGTTAGTCGTCAGAAATTGGATTCGAAATTACTACACCTTTCTTTCTTTAGCAAAATTTCATAAGATGCAACGGGGAATAATACCTAAACAATGCATAAACATTTCCAGATTGCCATTCACAAAAACATGTAAAAGCGTATACATTGGAAGAGATACGACTGCCAAGCAAATTATTTGTACATTGTAGGTCCACGGTATTGATTGCATTTAAAACATAAGTTAAACAACTTGTATCAGCTTTATAGGAATTTTAAAGAAACTTGTAAATATATATCATTTAAGGCTGCGACTTTGACATTCGAGTGATTTCATAATGATAGTTAGTTCAAACAGTATTTATTCATATATTGATATGTATACATACACAACATCTAATATTTTGTAATTGGAAAGCAAGCTTACAACTTATATAAATTCCTTACTTAGCGTAGTCTTTATCGCTAATAGTGTGTATAGATATATCGAACGGAAGATAGACTAACATAAAATTCCATAAATTAATGGTCTAAAACTAGTATATAATTGTAGTAGTTTCATGTTAAAATATGTCTTGCACCCGTCTTCATTGTCAAATAATACATTCATTAGGGTTTAGTCATGTGGAAAATGCCGAAAGACACATCAACAATTGTGTAGCGTGTCCTTGTCAAAATTGTATCTACCATCGCGAAAAATGAGTCGTCATGTACCGTGTTATATTGTTTTTAATTGTTCTAAATTACATAAATGTTTAATTGAACAGAACAAAACTATTTAATTTGTAATAAAAAGAAAAGAAACACGTTTGTAAATATGAAGACCATAAATGAATCATGGGTACAGTAAGGTGATGTGTAGACATTGTCGGTATTTATTGGTTCATATGTACTAAAAATATGTATTTAGTGTGAATTTTTCTTAGTAACACGTGAGCAAGCATGTGCTTCATAAATTCTTATATACTATTAACCGATGGAAATTTTCAAAACTTGAAATGAAAGTAGAAGATGAAAAAGCATATGTACGTTAATTTGACATTCAAGCGAATTATTGGAATGGAACGGCACAAGCAGAACGTCACGTTGCTTCTGACCTGTAATACAGACACAGGCCTCATAAACAGGTAGTTTGAGAAGTTAGTTCAATATAAGATGTATATTTCTGCAATGTACCAGCATAACATCTACCAGATATATAAATGATACACAGTCATCAAAACTTACCGCATGATAACAATACAATGAATATTTGTACTGACACTAAAAGCTGACTGATCTATAAACCAGGGGATGTTCAATTATTAATTAATTTTTAAAGAACATACCAGTATAACTAAATAAATATTTCATTCATTCTAATTGAATGCCTGTAATCAAGAAAATATTCTAGATATTTATCTCCGGTTGATATCAACCTCCATTCCATCTTCTTGTCAAACATGTCCGTGAAAGCATACGTTACGTTTTATGGAAACTGCAAATACTGATGCAAACTCTCAAAATCCCAATGCTTGTTTACGTATTGATTAAGGCTAAGAATCACGATATTGTAAAAAGATCAGGTGATACAGGAGAGTTAGCGCTTTGAACTGCAAATGGAAGGATCGTCATCACAGTCGGATCTAATTTAGGCTTTGATGTGCATCTTAAATGATAATTGAGGTGAAACATAATTTTCGTGTTATGATAACTGAGTTGAAACAGAATTTTTGTGTAATGATTATTGAGTTGAAAAAGAATTTTTGTGAATGATATTAAGAGAACCAAACACGTTGGATATCATGTAATATAGGGAACCATTTTTGTCTGACGAGTTTTTAATAACTAGAGTCAAATTTTCTAATGTAATTAATGAATCGTATTTGTGATGAAAACATTGACATTTATGAATATTTATTACTATTGATAAAAACCAAATGCAATAAATATGAACTTATTAGATGAATTGTGGTCCAGATTTGTACACTTTGGAAGGTAACATTTGTCCAGAACATACGCTACGTATACATTTACATGTGTGTGTTAAGTGCTCGTAAACCAAGGACACAGATTGTCACTGGGGTTACAGATGGAAAGTTCCAGAAATCTGAGATAACTTTAACCGGGAATTACGAACAATTATTGACGTTGTTTGTGTCACATTAACCGACTTATTCAACCTAAACATATCCAATTTACACACGTAACGCCGAGTAAATACGCCGACTAATCTGGCTTGATGGCTTATGACATTTAGTGTAGTTTCGGTAAGATTATAAAGAATAGCAGCATTCTTTCGTCTTAACACATCTGTGATAGTTAAACAATCGAATGACGAAAGCGTACAGAACGAGAACAAAATACTTAACACATTAAAAAACGTGATTTATTAGGTGACATTTACGAACAGGTTTTAAAGATGCTCCACCGCCGACAGAGTATAAATGATATTCTTCATTTGAACAATAATTGGTGTTAAATCCAGTATAAATATGCCTAATTAACACAAAAAATAATATAATTTCTTTCGTTTTTGATAGTGAAAAAATACCATTTGTCAGCGGTGGAGCATCCTTAAACAATTATTAAACACATAAGAAAAAAGTAGAGTTTAAGGTTAAGATTTACATTATTATGAGGCAAGAGGGTTGTAACAAACATATTTATTGCACACAAATAAAACTCTCTTTACAACTCGGTTGTAACTTTGGTATCTATCATACATTTCGCTTTACATCAACATGCAAAGAATGAAAGTTAATTGATTGACTGCTAAATCCCAATTTAGATGTTTATCTCCGAAATTTATTGGTATGATTGCAGTACACATTTCATGAAACAATCCAACCCTTACGGAAACTCCACTGGCTTCAACATTGGTAATAAAGACGTTAGACTTTAAAGCAATATTTTGATAAAAGTAAACTCGTTATGTATGCTTGATATATAACCTGCGATAGCATTAAGTAATAAAATACAATCGTTCAGTAATAGTATAATGTTTGAAAAAAGCAGGTCGTCACGTCTGAACGCCTGGTACAATGTAAGTTAGAGGTGTCTTTATGTGCCATTCGAATACAATTTGTTGGATCTAAAAGAGATGATTTGATCTGTACTGCACAGTTGTTTGTGTTTCCATGAAATTAAATACCTGCAAAAATTGTCAAAAGAGATATCTTGTACAGAGTTACATATACAATGTGAGAAATCGTCAGAAATCTACAAATCGCCGTACCGAATCAATATCAAAGAAATAATGGCGATCTCCACACCGCGAAAATAAACAAATACACAGTATATTGATTAACAATAGAAAAGATGAATTCCTTATTGTGATGGATTAAATATCCCCATCGAAGTATGTTTCAATGGAAAATTGAGATTTTTTTTTATTAATTGTTAAAGTTAATAAATATCCATTTTCCAACTACAATGTCATAGGCATTCTATTTATACATTAATTTCGTATATTTCATTCTATAAATGCTGGTGCTTTAAAACCTTTGGCAAGAAATATAGTCTTTAAACAAGTTACAGTCCCAGCATGAATTAATAGTAAATGGCAGAGCAAACGTATGAAATCCTGCAATATTCATGTTAACGTACTAGAGAGATATATTTCGGGATTCCCTGATGGTCTATACTTAGCGTTTACCGTGGGTTTTCCCCTTATTTCTTTCAATTATATGTGAAGTTTTAGATTTCAATAGAATGAGGTATAGATAAAAGACAGGCCGACGGGCAATTCCCTGGCGTTACCTTGTCAGTATGGAATGCCTATCAACAGTGTCAGGTGAATCTAGGTAAATGTAACATGATTCACTATTCAGCGTTAGCTATGTGCAATAAAATATGGTCACTATTGAGCGTTAGACAACGTGTTATGTACAATAACATATGATCACTATTGAGTGTTAGACAACACGCTATGTACAATAACATATGATCACTATTGAGTGTTAGACAACACACTATGTACAATAACATATGATCACTATTGAGCATTAGACAACACACTATGTACAATAACATATGGTCACTATTGAGCGTTAGACAACGTGTTATGTACAATAACATATGATCACTATTGAGTGTTAGACAACACGCTATGTACAATAACATATGATCACTATTAAGCGTTATACAACACACTATGTACAATAACATATGATCACTATTGAGTGTTAGACAACACACTATGTACAATAAAATATGATCACTATTGAGCGTTATACAACACGCTATGTACAATAACAAATAATCACTATTGAGCGTTAGACAACACGCTATGTACAATAACATATGATCACTATTGAGCGTTAGACAGCACGCTATGTACAATAACATGTGATCAGTGTTGAACGTTAGACAACACGCTATGTACAATAACATATGATCAGTGTTGAGCGTTAGACAACACGCTTTGTACAATAACATATGATCAGTTTTGAGCGTTAGACAACACGCTATGTACAATAACACATGATCACTATTGAGTGTAAGACAACACGCTATGTACAATAACATATGATCACTATTGAGCGTTAGACAACACGCTATGTACAATAACATATGATCACTATTGAGTGTAAGGCAACACGCTATGTACAATAACATATGATCACTATTGAGCGTTAGACAACACGCTATGTACAATAACAAATGATCACTATTGAGTGTTAGACAACACACTAAGTACAATAACATATGATCACTATTGAGTTATACAACACGCTATGTACAATAACATATGATCACTATTGAGTTATACAACAGGCTATGTACAATAACATATGATCAGTGTTGAGCGTTAGACAACACACTATGTACAATAACATATGATCACTATTGAGCGTTAGACAACACACTATGTACAATAACATATGATCACTATTGAGTGTTAGACAACACGCTATGTACAATAACACATGATCACTATTGAGCGTTAGACAACACACTATGTACAATAACATATGATTACTATTGAGTTATACAACACACTATGTACAATAACATATGATCAGTGTTGAGCGTTAGATAACACACTATGTACAATAACAAATGATCACTATTGAGTGTTAGACAACACACTATGTACAATAACATATGATCACTATTGAGCGTTAGACAACACACTATGTACAATAACATATGATCACTATTGAGCGTTAGACAACACGCTATGTACAATAACATATGATCACTATTGAGTGTTAGACAACACACTATGTACAATAACATATGATCACTATTGAGTGTTAGACAACACACTATGTACAATAACAAATGATCACTATTGAGCGTTAGACAACACGCTATGTACAATAACATATGATCAGTGTTGAGCGTTATACAACCCGCTATGTACAATAACATATGATCACTATTGAGCGTTAGACAACACACTATGTACCATAACATATGATCACTATTGAGTGTTAGACAACACACTATGTACAATAACATATGATCACTATTGAGTGTAAGTCAATACGCTATGTACAATAACATATCATCACTATTGAGCGTTAGACAACACGCTATGTACAATAACATATGATCACTATTGAGTGTTATACAACACGCTATGTACAATAACATATGATCACTATTGAGCGTTATACAACACACTATGTACAATAACATATGATCACTATTGAGCGTTAGACAACACACTATGTACAATAACATATGATCACTATTGAGCGTTAGACAACACGCTATATACAATAACATATGATCAGTGTTGAGCGTTATACAACACACTATCTACAATAACATATGATCACTATTGAGCGTTAGACAACACACTATGTACAATAACATATGATCACTATTGAGCGTTAGACAACACGCTATGTACAACAACATGTGATCACTATTGAGTGTAAGACAACACACTATGTACAATAACATATGATCACTATTGAGCGTTAGACAACACACTATGTACAATAACATATGATCACTATTGAGCGTTAGACAACACACTATGTACAATAACATATGATCACTATTGAGCGTTAGACAACACACTATGTACAATAACATATGATCACTATTGAGCGTTATACAACACGCTATGTACAATAACATATGATCACTATTGAGCGTTAGACAACACGCTATGTACAATAAAATATGATCACTATTGAGTTAGACAACACACTATGTACAATAAAATATGATCAATATTGAGCGTTATACAACACGCTATGTACAATAACATATGATCACTATTGAGTTATACAACACACTATGTACAATAACATATTATCACTATTGTGCGTTAGACAACACACTATGTACAATAACATATGATTACTATTGAGTTATACAACACGCTATGTACAATAACATATGATCGCTATTGAGTGTTAGACAACACACTATCTACAATAACATATGATCAGTGTTGAGCGTTAGACAACACAATATGTACAATAACATATGATCACTATTGAGCGTTATACAACACGCTATGTACAATAACATATGATCACTATTGAGCGTTATACAGCACACTATGTACAATAACATATGATCACTATTGAGCGTTAGACAACACGCTATGTACAATAACATATGATCAGTGTTGAGCTTAGACAACACGCTATGTACAATAACATATGATCACTATTGAGTGTAAGACAACACGCTATGTACAATATTATATGATCACTATTGAGCGTTATACAACACGCTATGTACAATAACATATGATCACTATTGAGCGTTAGACAACACACTATGTGCAATAACATATGATCAGTGTTGAGCGTTATACAACACACTATGTACAATAACATATGATCACTATTGAGTGTTAGACAACACACTATGTACAATAACATATGATCACTATTGAGTTATACAACACGCTATGTACAATAACATATGATCACCATTGAGTTATACAACACACTATGTACAATAACATATTATCACTATTGAGCGTTAGACAACACGCTATGTACAATAACATATGATCACTATTGAGCGTTATACAACACGCTATGTACAATAACATATGATTACTATTGAGTTATACAACACGCTATGTACAATAACATATGATCACTATTGAGTTTTAGACAACACACTATGTATAATAACATATGATCAGTGTTGAGCGTTAGATATGATCACTATTGAGCGTTAGACAACACACTATGTACAATAACATATGATCACTATTGAGCGTTAGACAACACACTATGTACAATAACGTATGATCACTATTGAGTGTTAGACAACACACTATGTACAATAAATCGTCTGATGAAAATTAGTATTAAAAGTGAACTTAGCGGGGATGGAGCCCTTTCTGACAAATATCAGGTTTTTACAACTCTTGTAAGCATAAGATCACAACCAACCAAAGGGAAGGTTAAACCGGTATATTGTACAAGACAAGACGTGTCTGATTTAGGAGAATGTGGAAAACCCATTTACCAGCAAAATACACTCGATTAGATGACATCATTCCTATAACAACGGGGACTAAGAAAAAATAGATATGTATAATGTCCAACTGTTAAACTCAAACAAATCAATATGATCCAAAAGAAAATAAATTAAAGTCAAAAGTTTGGGTTTAGTTTCTTTTCTATTACTCATGTTCTAATTACATTCGAAGCTATGTACCAGAGAGAAAAAAACCTCGATCTCCTTAGCTACTGCTAATTAGAGAGAACATGGCAGCCAAGGAACCGACAAAGTCAGCAGAATAGCAAACTATGTTTAATGTAATGCTATCTTATTGAAGCATGTCGTCGATGATGTATATCAAAAATAACACAACTCCACTAATCTCTTTGAAAAATAACACAACTCCACTAATCTCTTTGAAAAATAACATGGATCTATTAATAAGACCACAGATGTTTGGGTTAAGGATACTCACTTCGATAATAATACCCCGGTGATTAACTTAAAACAAATACTAACAAAATAGATAAACAGAAAGTCCAAAAATGTACGCATTTCTAACCGGCAGTTATGCAGCGGTATGGCCAAAGGCGACACAATGTGACGGAATAAGGTGTTCTTTATTAGCTCAATAACTTTCCTTTGTTACATCACAAAAGTAAAGACTTGCTGGACAGTTTGCGAGGTACTGGCCGAATGTCGGTGTTTATTTTTTCCCTGTTATGATATTTCAGAGTTTCACTCCGACAAAGAACTAAGACCACAGCTAGGTTTTCTATATTGTAACTTGAAAATTCATGACAAATCCCCCAGGATTTGTTGACAAGTTTCTGGCTATCTTGACAAGGTCAACATGATCGATATATGTCCTCATGTGCCGCCAACAATCATTATATACCTCATGGTCAAGGCTGGCGACAACTGGACTTTTTACATAGAATTCGCGAAGCAATAAAACATAAAGAAATTGAATATTTTACATCATATCAGTTAACATCTACCCTGCACAACTAAATACACAGGGCAAGCTACATGTTTTTATAAGATACACTATATATCTAACTTTAAGGGTCGTTGTGAATACGGACACCAGAGGTATGTAATTACGGTTTTAGTCAAGTAGTGAACCTAAGGGAGGTAACTTTGTTCGATAAAATTTTCTTCTGATTAATTTTCCACTCTCGTCTGGTCTTGAAACATCTAATGACAATAACAGTACAAACAAGGCTAATGCTGCAATGGCCTCACACACTACTTTAAACCACGCTATTTTCGTGTATACAATATCTCGCATCATCGTTATTTTCAATACATTTGCCCATTAATAAATTAGCGATCAAAGGTTCTTATTTACAATCATGCTTTCATGTACACGTTTTTAAATTTTTTATTTGCAAAACATTTGATTTCGCTTACAAGCTTTCTCGCGAAATTCCGTAAAAAATTGTATTCCGCCAAAATAAAGTGGTTTACGGTATACATGAACAACAGTAATAACAAAGCACAACGGAGGATCATTCATAAGACTTTAATCACCATATCAGGATCATTTAACAACATCTCCCGTATTACGGGGGTTTGGGGATCCTATAACGACGTGTGTAAAGTACAATTTACCGTCGATTAGTCCCACCATTCGGTGATTACATTTGACGGTAGTTTCGTGACGTCATAATCACCGGAAGGGAAGGAGGAACTAATCGACGGTAAAATTGTACTTTACCCACGTCGTTTAAGGATCCCGAAACTCCCGTAATACATCTCATTCTAATATTAAGTAAGCGAGTTAACATATTCTGAGATATTTTGTCTTCGTTTTAAATGTAAATATGAAGATTTGAATAGGAAACATTACAAATTAAATATCTGCGAAAGGTTTGTTGTGTGTGTTCGTTTTGTGTGCTTTCAATAGCAGTGTCTCATTATTCAAACCTACCTTTTAAACATGGCCTGTGTTCCCATGGGTTTGTAAGCGAAAGTGTGATAAACACCTGGACCGAGGATGTATATTACCTAGCTTTTCTCGGGATTTGCGGTATACTCTCTGGTAAATGCGAAACAAGGTTTTGGTGTTAGACCCTTTCGGAAATATAAGCAGTCACCTACTGTAAGAAGAAAAGAAGAAAAATGTCTTCATTGACGTTGCCATTAGTTTGGCCTGGAGTTGAGCATTATTCCTGTTAGGAAAACTTTGAGAGATACAATATATTACACGAACAAACCGCTGCCTCCCAAACCACTAACGTTCTCACCATACGAACCACACCAAATACAGAGGATGCAGTTCTGAGATAATCTTAGTTGGTAACGTCCTGTTATTTGCTTAATTAAAAAGTAGGTTTGAATACTAAATACAGCTATTTGCAACATAATATATATCCAAGTATATTCTAATTTTCCTCTATTCTCATTGGCTAAAACTTGGATGTATGGAGATTGATATTTATTTATCGACTAGATGTTTTCAATTTTAGAAACACCGAGTCGATATCATTTTTGTGTCGTCACAACTAGGTCAATATTTCTCTTGTGAATTCAAGTTTCACATACATAGATTTCACCATCAACAATATAGGTACATGTTGTACATATATATATGTATCTAAAGCATCGTTCTACTTTTAAATATCATCTATATCATTAACTCCAGACCTAGTACAAAACCTTTGTTTCTGTCAACATGGTGTTATACCACCCTGGTAGAATATAAAAGACCTCGATAATGACTTATTGCTACCAGGGCGGTATCACACTTTATTAAATGTCCCTAATTATATAATAAATACTAAGTGTCAGCTGCCTGTATGTTAAGTAATGAGTTTGAAAACTACCCAAGTGTATAAAAATTAATTAATGAATTATGAAGATAAGTTTTAATTCTTTAAAAGGAAAAAAATATCTAAAAACCTCAAAATTGAAATTAATTTTTATATTTTCATGTATTTTTTTTCAACAATCTAAGATCATAGATACAAATTGAGAGGAAATTATTATTTAACAATACCTATGAGCAGGGTCTCGACAAAAGGCTGTATGATGTGTTTCTACCTGTATGTACTTCCTCGTAAACACCGGTCGCGGAAATTATACTGACCTAGCCAATCTACACCCGACCTTCAAATACCCAATCATGCATGATCAATCAACTAAAACACGATGATTGGGTCAGTTCAGCGATTTTGTGTGATTACGGTTTATTGATGAAATAACCTGTAATTTCTGATAGATTAAGAGAACATATAAAACAGAATGGAAACGCAGAAACACAGATACAGAACAAGAGAGAAGCCAGGTAAGATGTTAACATTATAAACACGAAATGAAAGACCTGACTCCCGGTAATCATTTGCTAGGTTAACTTAACACAATCACACTTAAGCAAACCTCTCTCCTCCTCATCCCCACTATGCTTACTTCTCCCTGCACGATACATTAATATCTCCAACAAAAATTAAAGTAATCATAGAAAAAAATAGAACAATGAGAGATGACAATCGGTGATATTAGTATATTTATAGACTGCTATTGCCCTAGTAGTTAGACTTGTGAGGCAAACCGTCAATGAGACGTTTTATTTACCATAGATCTCCATGGATGTAGATATATTCAGTAACAAATAGCTATTCATACATAAAAAACTTCCGGCGGTTCATTAAAAAATATTAAGAGATTTCTTTTGAATAAGAATAAAGCATTTCCGTCTTCACAAAATCAAAGAAAATTTACATCAATTGATACGTCCACACCACCGCTTTATTGACCCCATGACCTCGTTTTTTCTCCACTGTGTTATTACGCTTCAGTAACATATTAGGCTGAACGGATCATACTGATTCTCTTTATATTAATTGGCTTCTATAAATGTAGAATACACTAAGACTAGTACTAATCATTCAAAAGAAAAATTGAAGAATATTTTATATTAGAATAGTATTGCATCATTTTTTAACCAATAAGTGTAATAAACTCTTATTTCACAAAAGAAGTACTTTCCTTAACTTGTTTTTTCTGGCTACTTTTGTCCTCCGTCTACATAACAGTATTTTGTATTTAGTCAGTCAGAGATATGGGCTTATGTAGGCGTAATTATACACATTGATCCTATCCTATTTCAAAGCAGTCTACAGTGTTCTATTTTATAAAACCATACTTTCTTTAATAATAATTCTTCACTAAAAAGTGTATTGATATAGTCTTTACTGATAATGACGCATTACGATATACGCTTTTTAATTTTGACCTGAAATGGTTAAAATATACAAAGACAGTAGATTTAAATATGATCCAAACAATAACCCCCACACAGGTGATACAGGTGTGACGAGGCGTGAAAGTCTTCCTGGTATTCCAATCAGCTAAGATTCCAGCTACGACTCGCACATTTACTTAACATATACCCCATACAGGGACCTAAATAGGGAACAGCTACCCATCGAATAACGCCCACACATTTCTAGGTAGAACAAAGTTTTCATACATGTAATTCTTGTTTTCTTGACAATTTCTAAACAAAAGTAGAAGTGCAAAATGCCTACGATGCTATATTGACGTTGAAACCAAAAAGATACTGGAAAAACCTTACAAGTTGGAAAAGTTGCTTTGAAAACGACTATTTAAGCATTCACTTAATATAGCATATTTAATGTTCTATGTGGTGGAAAACAGAAGACATTGAGACTCAATGAAGCGGTAAGGTACCTCATAAGTATCGCAGACGTATTACACAGATATAGCAAATTGCAGGTCCATGGAGAAACAAATCTGCAGTTTTGATTTTTGGTAGCATCTTTCTCTGTCTATCAGTGTTCCTAGCATTGTATAAGAGTGCCTTTGTAGAAAATTAGTGACCGTTAGTCAGTATGATGGATTATTATTAAGAATAACTGGTGAAAAGCCATTCTTGTTTGTTTATTCAGATTTAGTGGAAAATAAATTTTAAACAGGCTAACGAAGCGTTTAAAACTAACACCACTCAAGGTACCAATCACAATGTTCTGTATATTCAAGTGGTCATTATACACAGGGCAAATTTTCCATTTTGGACTCTTAAAAATAAAAAAAGTGATCTTATTAAGCAGGTGGTCTTAATACAGAGGTAGTCGCTAATTAAGTCATGTTTGACTGTATTAAAGACTCGCTGAAAAACGCATGTAGTGAAACCATATTATAGAGCAAGTGTTTTAGTACGAAAAGCGCTAATATTTAAGTATATGGGTTCCCATCCGTTCCTCCCATACTGATGTAGGAAGGGGTTATAATCATTTCCTTTCGATATATCATGTATATTATATATCGTAATCCTTTGAGATGCATACTACACTGTATCTTGTTCATGAATATTTATTCATATATTGCATCACAAATGTTATACCACGCACATCTCTATACAGGTGATTGTGACAAGGCTGTGAACTCCAGAGTGAATTGCTGATCACGTGATATGTATTTCTGTTAGTTAATTAGTATCGGTTTATCCCACGGTGTTAGGTACTTTTGATCTGCTAAAATCGTCAATGGTCATTCGACAAGTACATGCTATTAGGACCACTTAAACCTGCTGCTGTGATCCCTTGTCAGAGACTGGCCCTTTTAGGGCGTTTTCAGCTCCCCCAGTGATGGGTGTTTGACAGGTGCCCTTTGGACACGGCTATCGAACTGCTCATCACAGTACTATACATGTCCAGGTCTCAGTCAAATTACACGTGATTGGTTTGATGCATGGCGTATAAAGCTTTTTATAAACCCACACATAAGCACAAATAGACAACGATCATAGACAGAAAATGGTCATTTGGTTACCTGAGCAGGCTTCAATTGACACTAAAAACAATATATATAAGAGGGTTGTTTTAGTGTGAATCAAAACAGTAAAAGTCTTAGTGTTTTACACTTTAAAAAGTAGCTGGGTGAAGGTAATAAATTATATATAAGGGGAATTAGTTATTGGAAAACAACAATAAATTCAGGAATCCAGGTAAGTTGTATTGTATTAAAAATCGAGGAAATAATGTGAAACATTGAAAACAAATCATATAATTACCTATCTTTAACTAACGTCACTTCGCACACGTTGATTTTCATAAGAATTAAATGGCATCGCTGGTAAAAACGAGTTTATGTTTAAGTTTTACAAGAGCTATTAATCATATTACAATCTTATCTTGAACAAATTTTCTATTTAAACCAAATTTCTTTCAAATCGCGGAGTTATGCTTTCGCCGAAAGTTGTTGGTTTACAAAACAGAGTTTCTCTCTATAACGTCATTTCTGTAGGGAATTCAAAATGTAACGATATATAAAAATAACGATATATGTAAATAGAAAATTTATAAACTAGTTTATTCTGAAACAATAGCGATTTGCATGTAGGGAACATAATCTGCACTTACCATTTATGAAATACGTATCAAATCAGTCTAATACACATTAAAAAAAAATCAACTTCAATTATGACTAGGTTTAGTAATTATATATAACTTGTCTTTATCACACGATGTAAACGTTCGCTTACTGCACCTTCATTACAGTATAATGATATCACTGTTGTTACGTAAACGAACACGATACCGGGACCACCACACTTGCCAAATACGGAAAGATTAAACACATCTTACTAAACAACTGTTTTTCTCAGACAGATTAAAGCGGAAATCCCATTGTAACCGGACCTACATTATAGTCACCCAGTAGTTTTATATAGTGTTTACTTTTGTATTGATTATTTCAAAGATATATGCCATTTGTTTTTGTACGGGTTACACAATAGGTGACAAAAGGTACAAGAAACAAAATGTAGATTTATATTATGCATTCTCGCTGTTTTTCGTTTTAAATAGAAGCTCGCATTAAATTTTCAAAAACTTTATTATAATCATTTTGATGTGCATGATTTGTTCAGGAAAGTTGATTATCATTGATTGCTTATTTCTACCGCTTACTGCATGAGAGGTTTTAATGAAGTGTTAATTAATTAATATGTTATAACAAATGTAACTAACTTAAGGGGAAAACAATTTGTCAGAACAGCCTTATCATATGAATTTTATTTGAACAGATTAAGGTTTTCTCGAGAGTGATTAAGTATAACGGATGTTACAGTGAAACGTTTGAAAGATTTAGCTAAGAACATATATTGTTCAGATAAAAAACAGAAAGGGTTGCTTGTACCACTCCTGAGAGACAGTTTCAAAATATAGACTTCATGGATGTCTTTACAGATAGAGGAAGAACTTATCGGTTACAAAATGAGTGAACATGTTCAGGAGAATTCCAAACAAAAGGACATGTGTTTTGTAGAACTACAACAGGTTCCATTGAGTGTTTATGGACAAAGAATTAACAAGACGTCACTTCCGTCAAGTTATTCTCATCAAAGACATCTGTGGAAGTTATATCATCACCATCAAAACGATTCCAAGCAAACATCAGACAATTTATGTAACATTAGAGAAGCGGAACATAATATCTTTGTGGAACCAACTCACGAACGACTGCAACCCAACGGCGGCGGTTGTCATGGTAAGTTCTGGAAGGTCCTGGGGATTTTTTTAGTTTAGAATGTATCGAAGGGAATACCAAAGGCTTCGAAAAGACAAATATGTTAGAATGCTTAGATCAAAACAATGAAAACATTCAGTCCAGAGTATCGTCGAATCGCTCAATAAGAATAATCAGACCAGAACAGTAAAAAAGCGTTATCGGACCAGAGAAATATAAAAAAAATATCCATGTAAGAGCAGAAGGATGGCCTGACAAATTGTTCAGAATAAAACGGCAAGATTAGAACTGATAAATAGGATACGTTATTTAATTTTAGTCATGCAGTTCCTTCTAGTCACAATTTGCGTTACTAGCTGCAAAAGGTAACATTTAGATTTAGTTGTTGAAAGTGGATACTTGTAAACATGCCTTCATTTTAAACTGGTCGCCAAGAACTGGCCGGAAGAATTCGGAAAGGCGTCACGTAGTTTCGGCAGTTACGTCTGGACAACGACGAAACACATTAAGTTCGTTTTAAATGTAGGATTCAACTACTTATGCAACACTAATTTGAATTTCTATTAAATATTTCCGAATCGTTACCGCTCATATTGACTTCTATTTAGTCTCTTTATGTATGGTTTAATTAGAACAGGATTTTTTTTCGGATTTCTTTTAACTAATGAAGGTATTTCGGCTGATACATATATTGGGACTTTAAGAGTAACCACTTGATCTTGGCTACATATTCATTTTTTGTCACCACTGGCGATGTATACTAATCCCGGAATATAGAAAATAGTGACAATTTACACATACGATGTTAAATTATTGCACTATTTGGTAGCAGGTGGTAAGCACCATTTGATTTACATTGTTGAGCATGGTTTCAGTAAGAGTGTAGGTGACAAAGGCTTCCATATACAAAAAATAGAAAAGATGTTTTATATGTTTCGTGATTCCAAAAAGATAAAAATCATTTCGAATGAAAAATAAAAATACCGGACCTTAAGTGAATGGGAGGAAAGTGGGGAAAGAGTTTATTTCCTACCCAGTAGTACCCACTGCTAACCACTTATAATAAAATTTAGTAAATCACTATCTGTTGATCAGGGACTGTTATGAAACAGTGGCTCAGGATAAGATACATCAGGTTAGGACAGTGATTAAGAAACATCAGTATAGGACGAAGTAGTCTAAGAAGGATGGAATCCTGTCGCTGGGTCACTGATGGTGAGCGCAATTTCGACATCATAAAACAATAATATTATAATCACCATTGATTGTGCGTGTTATAGGACTCTTTCATATGTCTATATGAAGGCTAGGGATATTTTACCCGAAGGTCAAAAAATGATATAAAACCCCAGGCTTGCTGAGGGTTTCACAACATTTTGTGATCCTGAGGGTAGAATATCCTTATCATTTATATCATTGTATGAAAGAGTATTTTTCACTAATACCTCGACGTTTTATTGAGATTTTGCTGCTATAATTTTCCGCCAATTTGAAGTAAATTCGAAAAAAATGCGACTGCAAGTCAATTCTCCTTGCATAAAAATATTTGTGATATTTTCAACGCAAATTCCGTTATATCTATCTTTTTAAGTATATCCAGCCTATTTTCTGAAACTTATTGTTAAAACTGCATCGAGAAAAAAGTAATTCTCTTGACGCTGTGACGTCACGATGCTTTATTGCATTTGTAGCCATGCAATACAGCTTCAGGCGACACGAGTGTATTGCCCTGGACCAGGCAGTATTACACGTGTAGGTATGAGAGAATTTATGATAGTATGAAGTATTGACTATTGATATCATAATTGGTATGTAAATGTATCATCATGAAACATTTATGTCAAATACTAAAAAAATTAAATTCTGTATTTAGATTATTCATCCCTAGCATTTCATAATGCAATGTCCCGGACGTTTTAATCAGAAGATTCCTTAGTGTCTACAGGGCGTAAATGAGTTAAATATTACACATTAAGGTGTGCGATATGTTTTAACAAATTAAAGCTGCATTGATAAGAACGTAAAATTTACAGTATCTAATAAATCTAAATCTTTCCTCGTTTTTCATTCAGCAATAAGATGCATGAGCATTAGTTTATTCTTCTTCTTTGGTCTTTGATATTGATAAAAACCCATAGTATTGATACTAATATTTCATTATCATATCTGAAGTTACTAACGTCGACCCTTAAATCCTTCATGACATAAAAAAAAACTTCATTTATGACAACTATTGTCATAAGATGTTTGCCTCGAACGGAAATATAGCAAAGGTGAATATGTTAAATGGGGTTTAGCGTTACAACGTGGAGTGTGATATTAATGTTTAAATGCTTTGCTATAAAAACATTTTTCAGAAGAATACATTTACGTAATCGCCATGGGTACGTCATTGCAGTCCAAGTGAATATGTAAATATCATAATACTTGGTCCACCCCAAATCCTTACATGAATACAGAACGAACTAAATACTAGTTAATAATATGTAGGGTATTGTTTTCTATTTAACAGATGCAGGCTACCTATATCCAGTTGATGCTTCTCAAGACGACCTCCAGCGGGAAGATAGTCCCGAAACATTCCAGGAGGACAGTCACACAACACCATCACCAGTCAGTACAAGTTATACACAAGGTAGAGAAAACTTAAAGGTCACACAACACCATTACCAGTCAGTACAAATTATAAACAAGATAAAGGGAACCTACAGAAGGGCACACAACACCATCACCAGACAGTACAAGTTATACACAATGTAGGGAAAACTTACAGAAGGTCACACAATATCATCACCAGTCAGTACATGTTATATACAAGGTAGAGAAAACTTAAAGAAGGTCACACAACACCATCATCAGTCAGTACATATTATACACAAGATAGAGAAAACTTACAGAAGGTCACACAACACCATCATCAGTCAGTACAGGTTAAATACAAGGTAGAGAAAACTTACAGAAGGTCACACAATACCATCACCGGCCAGTACAAGTTATACACAATGTAGAGAAAACTTACAGAAGGTCACACAATACCATCACCGGCCAGTACATGTTATATGCAAGGTAGAGAAAACTTAAAGAAGGTCACATAACACTATCACCAGTAAGTACAAGTTATACAGAATGTAGGGAAAACTTACAAAAGGTCACACAATACCATCACCAGTCAGTACATGTTATATGCAAGGTAGAGAAAACTTAAAGAAGGTCACACAACACTATCACCAGTAAGTACAAGTTATACAGAATGTAGGGAAAACTTACAAAAGGTCACACAACACCATCACCAGTCAGTCCATATTATACACCATGTAGGGAAAACTATGAAATAACAGAAGGTTAATCATGTATCATCATGGTGAAGGACAATTAGCATAGTTACCTTACGCTGCTACGCTCAATCTGACAAACTGTATTTGCTACTCTAATTATGTAAATCTCAATGAGGTACCATACTATACATATATGGTGAAGTATATTTTTTCTTAAATGCTGAAACTTGAAAAATAATTGCAGATCTTATGTGAGACGGTAGAAATATTTTTTTTTAAAATATAAAGAAAATATGAGGTAACTGGAAAATCTTTGGAAAAAAATATTAAATGAATGATTTACAAGGCCAAAATAACACCAAATAAGGAATAAAAAATCCCTTTATATCATACTATTTTATCGAAATACATTTGCACATCGCTGCGATCTTCTTAAAGAATTATTTGTCAATCCCTCATACTGCAAATGAATTAAATATTCCAATAGCATGTAATGCACATAGAATAACATCTCATGTTAGTAAAAGAGGATGCACTACATAATGACTGTTAATGGATCTTAAACAATGAAGGATGCTTATGTAATAGTTTAGCGTTTTGTCTCATCCGAGTGTTGATTTGTTGATCTGACGTCATAGACAAACTGAAGTGAGTTAAACATCATCTCAACCACAGCCGACAACACACATTCCCCCTTTAGGGACTTTTCACCATGATTTCGTAAAAAGGATGTTTTCGTAAGAATAGGAAGAGAAATTTAAATAATTATGGAAGATAGATATAACCGTGGAGAGATTTCACTTTAACATGCATTATAATGGCCCTGTACCACCCTTCGATTGACTAGATTTTTCAGAACAGGTGGAGTTCAATCACCGAGATTCTGGCGATATACAGCAATAAACCTCTTAGATTGATCAGAATCTTCAATCTGATTCCAGGATGTAAACCAGCTTCGGTTTGCATATTACATGGCTTGTAAGTAAAAATCAGTTAAATAATCAGTTATTTAAGCATTCCTTGAATAGATCTGGAGGTAGGAAGAGAACGAAACCAGGTGCTATTTTGAGTATGGAAGGGGTACTGGACACTTATTATACACTACAATATTTGTAAATATCACTTGTGGGAGCTATGTTCCTAGATATGAACTGTAATTGTGTAAGTTATTGACCTGTCACAATGCTGAATGTTTAGCATCCTATTGTAGACGTAGTCCAGAATGTAGAAAACATGAAAGTAACGAGCGAGAACGGTGAGGTGATTGTGGAACTGTACGGCTTCCATTACCCTATAGACGTTTCTGGTACCATCGACATTAACGCCAGACAACTGACAGGTAGGTTGATTACCCAATTACATTAACTTCGACTCATCCTTCATTTCTTTTTAGATTAAAACAAACAAAAGATAATATAAAGGCGTGCAGGATTCCACATAACCATAACCATTGCCTCCTTTAATAATAGAAAATTAGTCCCCTGGCTTACTAGTCTGGCGATCAGGACAGAAAAAGTCTTATCTGGCTCAGAGGTATATTGCTGCTTATATGACCTGCAATAATATCCATAGTTGTCCTGTGTATTGAAAAAAAACAACACATTAGGCATGTTTCTAATCAAGTATACTTTTTTTGGCACGGTAAGTGTCAAAAGAGAGTTCTTCTCAAAGAGTTACTGATTCTATTAGTCATAGAGGAGTTATGCTTTGCGGTCTTGTCCGTGTGCTTTTGATTTCGGAATTACGTTTTGTTTTTAGTGATATATTTTTAAGTTTTTGACACTGATTAACGACTACAATCACAATTACATTACAAAATTGCAATGCAACGCAGTTTTTGTATACAATCTTTTTTGACAGAAAACAAAACCATCCCTTGACTGAATCCTTGTTACTAATTAGAGATTCTTTAAACTATTCAGAATGTAAAACAACAAATGACTTCACCTACCCGATAGTGCCCTCAACAGGGAGCCGACCAGAGTCAGTGTATCCTTGCAGTAAGCTTAAGACGGAGAGCCTGTGTTCAGATTCATACCCAGCTAAGCGGTATAAACCAAAGGAATCGAGTCGATCAAAATGTAGACAAAAACGAAGTGAGTATTAAAACGCTATCTTAATTAATAATGCAAAGTATCTGTCGTTTACGAGGATGGTACACGTGTGCATAATTTAATCGTATCGGTCACTCGGTGATATTATGTGAATTTAGTAGAATTTCAATATGCATGCGTAAAACATTTTGACATTTCGTGGATTTATGCCTAACTTCTGAAGTTGTCAGTCTCAGGCTAACGTTACTGTTAGTTTCCGTTGTTGATGACCACTGTGCAATATCTACATATACATACACACGTTCATGGCTTTAAAAGCAAATAATTCAAGTGGGGATCGTATAAGTAAAGTATCATAATATATAGTTCGAACTGGGATACAAATGGAGATCTATCACTTATATAGACCAGTCAACGGTATCGTAGATGTAGTTCGTAGATACTTTCAATTATGAAACTGTTTTTATCCTCACAGTTTCTGAGTAGACTTTTAGATGATGAAATTGCTTTGAGCATTTCAAAAGCTTGGTAGGTTCATTTAAGGATTATGGCGATGTTTGAGAGGTTAAAATGTCCCGACATACTACCACAAGCCCTCTCTGGGTTGTGAGTTCGAATCACATTTGAAGCAGTTGTCAAGTGTTGACCGCTGGTCGGTGGTTTTCCCCCGGGTATTCCGACTTTCCTCTGTCACTTAAATGACCCCTTGCTGGTATTAAACCAATTCAGCCAAAGTTTGATTACGCCATATCATACTGATGTCTTATTCACGTTCTTATTCACTACAAATGCATATAGAACTACAAATGATGAATTTAACACTATTATGTTGATAAGGTGAATCTGAATCAATTTTATTATTCAAACAATGTGGTATGACTAATGTTATCAGTGCAGAGAGGATGTCGACTGTGGGAATTCATCAGGGACCTGCTTCAGAACCCTGTTTACAATCCATCACATATCAAATGGATCGACAGATCGGTTGGGGAATTCCGATTAGTTAAATCCAATCAGATTGCCCGGATGTGGGGAGCCAAGAAAAATAACGAGTGTATGACATATGAAAAACTCAGCAGGGCAATGAGGTAAGTTGTGTGAATGTTTCTGAATTATCAAAGAAAATGACCGGCCGTGTTGGGTTATAATAGATACTGTAGAAACTCCACGAAAATGACCGGCCGTGTTGGGTAATAATAGATACTGAAGAAACTCGACGATGATAACAAAACACACTAATCATGAATGTGTGAATCGAACGATATAGATAGACAATAAGAAAGTTTAATTTCATTAATTTCAGTTAGCTCAACTAGTTCTGCAGAAGCTGAAGTCAATGTACTTGAAATTTATTATATAAACATTGAGATGTAGATTATCTCTTACAAACTGGAAAGTGAAATAGTTAGCATAAGACAAACGATAATGTATATTTTTATTAAACAAATAATTTTGGGCACATTTTTCTGTTTTTGTTTTGTTGCAGATATTATTATAAAAGAGAAATTCTGTCTCCGGTTTTGGGAAAACGTTTAGTATACAGATTTGGGGCAAAATCCTATGGATGGTGAGATTCTCTAGTCGGGGTTGAACTCTTGTTTCATTGTCTACGAAAAGTCGACTCAAATTAAGAGCGTAAATAACACCGGAGGAAATACACGAATGGCGTACGTGGTCACCAGCAGAAGGTTTGGAAGGAACACAAGGAATAAACGGCAATAGCAATAAATATATTTTCTTCCTGTGAAAAATGAGAAATATACGACAAAGACTTTACACACGACTTGAACCAGAGGAGGAGCACCAATAATGTACGTCCAACATTACATTAAAAATAACGAGTGTGGTGAAGGAACGAAAGTCAATTTATCAGTGATGAGAAGACGTTTCCATGCCGAATTTAGTGACGTCATACTAATCATGATTTGAACGTCATTAATAGCTAGATAAACATCACTTCGGCTAATGATGAAGAAAGAGCAAAATTGCATTCATATTGGTTTAAAAATTCGCTGGTAACCATGCATGGCTATTGTCGTTAGATGGGTCACACTAGATTGATGTTAATCATGAAAGTATTAACCGCCAATTCCGATATTGATCGCTTTGTGTTCAGTTGTTAATATTCACATAATGCAAGACACTTAGTCATTTCAGTACTGTTTTTTTTTATATTTTCTGTTTACCTTTGTAAGTCTTCCTGATGATGCGATGGCCCCAATCTAGCAATGAAAACTATTTTCCAATTGTTAATAAAGATATATTTATTTTGATACCTTGAACGTTTTATGCTAAGTTATCCAGTCATTTCATAAAGATATGCATGTTTTGTTTTTTGTATGTATAAAGTTTATTTTGAAAATAAAATATTATGACAACACAATCTTGTTTTTACACTCAATGCACATATCCATTGGCAAAATCTAATAGCAAACTTTATAAGAAAGAGATACACACTTTCATATGCATGTATTTGAATTTACTTTATCAAATATAAAAAAAAAATGTTCATCAAATAAAAGAATTTGATTAAATGCAGTCAATGCTTAGTTTAACTGCAGATTAAAAAAGCAGATGTAATCTAACAGTAAAAGTAAAATCATGATACTCGAATTTGATTGGCCTTTTCTAAGCTTTAAATAATGTACGCAAGTGCTCGGGATTCATGAACATAGAAATCAGTGCAGTTTTGCAACATAATCAAAACATTTCGAATTATACAAGATTATCCGCGTTCTACGAGATTAAGGTAGCGCCTTCAGAAGAGAGCGGATAATCATTTTAAATTGTGATGTTTTACACCTTCGTCAGAAATGTTTTAAATTAAATGGCTGTCTTTTAGCAAAAGGATTTTATACACTCAATTCGTTTTTATGTACGAAATTCTTAACGATCTAGCTCTAGATGTATTTTATATCATCTTTATGTGTGCTACATATTTCTTAAATGGATATAGATATTTCTTTACATTGTATATTTTGTATATTTTATATTTATCTTGACCATGTGTAAGACGAGCTGATAAGCTCAACATGTTATCAAGTCTAAATAAAGTCTTTTATTATATTATTATTATTAAGGCAACTGGATTAATTACCCATTGGAATTGATGTATTCTAGACACTTATTGTATCGTAATCTTGATTTGACCCTGTTTTTTTTGTCAAGGTCATTGTCTCCATGGCGACGACATAGTTTTCATTTTCTTCATATTCTTTCTTTCATATATTAAAGTTTCAAACTAACATATTTGTGTATACAATGCCATTCAAAAAACGTGAAATTGTTAAAAGGAAAGTTTATAGATCTAGAGTTAACGGTTTTTATAGATGTTGTTGTTTTTTCAAAATATCTCCATCTTATGATTTACCATCTGCAGGCAAATTACAAAATTTGCTATGTGAAATGTGGCTTTCTTATCACCACAAGAAATCTAATACCAAATTGAACAATTTAACAATTTGTTTCTTATTTACTGGGGAGTAGCTATGTAGCCATGCACATTCAAAAAGACGTTTGAATGGCTGATTGAGTTTTACTTTCCAAAAATAGTTACACACACCTGAGGGCATGACAGTGAAATAAAACTTCACAGAAAATAGATATGATAAAATGTTTTCGAGTAGGTGTCTCTGCATGGTTAACTGGGAAAGAGAGTCGAACATTCATTTAAATGAATCTCAATTATATGCAGATAAAATGTAGCTAATGAGTTCCGCTGAACATGCATAGGTATGTGATATATAATGGCTAACCCTGACTGAACAAAATGTAACAAGTAAAAGTCTGTCCGACGCCTTTTTGAAATAAACTTCACAAGGTATAGCTGTTACAATTGTGGAAATGTATGGTGCATACTTCCCTGACATGTGCATCATATTCATGTTTTGGTGGTGATTGCATTATATGACAGGGTTCTTATTTTTTAAATTAGTATTTGATATTTTCCAGGAAATAGCGTACTTTGTTACACTCTATGTCTCAAATATACATTTTGTTGACAAACAATATTTGTCGGGGATAATATGTGAAGGGACACTTGATGTGTAAGACATGATGGATGTGGTAGTTTGTGGCCGTGTAAATGTAAAAGATCCTCTGTCTGGTGTAGACCACTCGCCAGTGAGGTCGAGTGGGGTCAGCCGGTCGTAAGTGGGGCACACACTTAGTTAGATACAAAAAGTGATAGGGGGTTCCCCAAGCTTTACACACAAGTCCATCATCATGTCACATGACTTGACAATAACGTTCTTGCCTGTGTTCACAAAACCGATAAATGATCGGACGCGCCGCGCTTGGCACGAGTGACAGAAAATGTAAGTTTGAAGGAGTGGTTTTTGCAAATAGCAAATATCAGATTTCGGTTGATGCAAATGACTGGTGCACCGTGATAGATTGTATTACAGGACTAATGGGGTCCTTCAGTATATGCACAATGACCTGGAGATTGTCAAAATAGTTACAACCATACACTATTAGCAACAACTAGAAATCACTATCAAATATACAAACTAAAACGTTCCAGAATCATGCTATGCTAAGTTGTATTGACCAAAACACTTCCACAAGTACCTTCAAAATATACAATATGTAAGCAATCGGATCACACATTGTAACCTCGAATATAATTATCTATTATGACCTGGTAGAAAGGACACTATTGCCCCATAGTATTGTTGAGGGATGGAATAGTGCCCGAGCCGAAGGCTCGGGCACTATCCCATCATGAGACAATACTATGAGGAATTAGTACATTACGTGACAGAATGCTTGATTATGATTGGCTAAACAGATGGGTACTATTTGCAATAGTGCCCGGGCAAGCGGGCACTATTGAAGTGGCGCGAAATTGAACGTGAATGTATTGTGACGTCACCATTACATGACGTAATTATAACGTTGCGCTTGGACCAAGACGTCAAGATGGTGGACAGGCTGTTGTGTGCGGGGATGGAAGCAAATGTTACTTTTCTACAGAAGACAGTTCACTCATGTTCTGTATTGATCTACTTTTAATTTTTATGAAGCTATTTATTTTTGATAGATTCGTGTTGTCCCCTCTTCATGCAAATAAAACACATGTCCATATACCAATCTTTATGGACAACTTTTCTATCGCCAACATCAAACCAAACGTCATATCGATGGTCGATTTGGTTGGTAATGGTATATTCCGCCGATGAGAAATTATTATGCTTTCTTTTCTTAACAAAAATACATATATCAATTAAATGGTCGATCTTGCGGTCAAATATTGAAATCAAAGCCATTGTAACTGCCAGAAATACTGAATCATATCACATGTTCAAAACGGTATTTTACAACCAAAACTTCTGCTGCATTAAGTCAACCAACTACTTAAGTTTAGTGATAAAACTTTACCACTATTCTATAACATTATTTTACAATATGAAAATCTAGTATACTAAATATTTTTTGTTTGTTTCCGAAGCACGTTCTACATATAAGGGTATTGATTACAAATGTATATGTTGATGGTCACCCTTTAGTTCAACGTTATACTGTTATGTCACCAGCATGTCTACCTGACATTGACTGTGTTGATAACTTCATCTAAATTAAACCATAAGCTGTATTTGCATAAGACACAGATGTAAAAATGCAAAACTAACATCACACAACATGGACTTACTTTCGTTCTCATTGTGTTCAAATGAAATTGTTACCTCTCTATCCATGGAGAAAGTAAATGTAAAATGAGGAAAATAGATAACATAATAAACGTGTATATATAACTACATATATATGTGTGTTTAATACACAGATTAATTAAAGACAAAAAAGCAATTCTTTAAACGGTTATTTTATATTAAATATAGCATAGAACAATACCACATAATCAAAAATCAAGGCGAGTTATCTCCCCTCCTTTAGATATTGCGTTGACTTAAAATGTATGTCAATGATATAAATGACAGCGTATATAACATCAACATTTCATGTCAGGTTGTATGAGTGTTTTGATTAAAACTGACGTCAGAAATGCAATCAAAAATGCTTTAAGTGCAATTTGCAGTCGTAATATCATTAAGTGGCAATTATCTTTATGGTGTGTGACGTCACATAATATAGCTGTAGCTTCTTTTATTACAAATGATAAGAGGCAGGCATCATTGCTTCCTTTCCGCTCACGGATTTCTTGGTTCAGAGTGAATATGTGTAATTCCACCATATAGTACCAGTACGCCTATTACAGAATTACTGTTTACGAGAGGTCTTCCTTGTTCGTAATGTACAAATCTAAGAATAGAAACGGACACTTTAGATTCCTCAAACAAGAAATTTTCAATATATTGTCAAAATATAAATGGACAAGGAAGTGAACATTATATGACAAGTTTATCCTTTTAAATTTATAATATTTATCGTTTTATTATTATGAAATTTTCTTTATTTTACTCGTCTTTTCAGTGTTCTGAAACAAACTCAAATAGTTACATGTATACATAAATTACAATTTTTTTCAGTGTATTGAGAAATAACTCACACTATAAATACTGTTAATGGTTAAATGATCCGTACTTAATTAAGTGATGTCCTTATATTTTAGGGGTCGTGTATGATATTATTACATGATAGCACCACCCTTGTAGTTCTACAAATAAATTTATCATATAACTGACCCGTTCAGCCATGTCATGCGGCCATGCCAGAGATATCGACTGACATTCGTGTAATAACACTATTGTGACATCACATGTAAATATAAACGAAATTGAAAGTTTTGTCTATATTTCCATAAATACTAATTCTGTTATTATTTCACTCGTATAGATATCTACAGAGAGAAGACCGTCAAAACTTGGTCACTACAAAAATCATCAAATAAAAACAAAAGAAGAAGGAAAAAAAACGAAAAAAATGTCACGATACCTGATCGGACCAATCTAGTTATAGGAAAAGTATTTCTCTTTTAAAATCCGTTTCACCAACGCTTAACAAATAATAATTATGAGACATTTTAACAAGTCGATATAGAAAATATCTTTGAATTTTACATGGGCATACATGCACACATTGATTACTCTTTCCTTTGCTATGTCGTCTTATTATAATAGCCTAGCGGCAGTTAACTTAATATGGACAGATAACAATGCAAAATATGTCTAAAATACCTTTACATCTTAGACACCTTAGAATGGCATGACAACAGTAAGCCTTACCTTACTATAGGCCGGCCAGGTAAAATAGTTTAGCGTTTAGTAGTTCGAGAAATAAGTTTGCTTTAAATTTTAATAAGACATTCATACGATATTGAGTAAGACACAAACAACGTTCGTGTTATTCAATCGTGAAATGCTTTAATCACAAAAAAACAAAACTTTAAGAAGTCATCTCTTTTCTCAGTTTTCCATTTGTAATTCCATTAATTCATATGAATTTCCTCATTGAAGTTAATTCTAAATTACAAACATAATGTAATAAAAATAGTATTGAATAACGACACTGTCGTCATTATAATCATGTTTTCAATTAATAATTTAAGGTAAAGTTACATAAGCCTCGTTTTGGTTTCACTACGGTACAACATTTCATCAAAATCAGACAAAAAATATATCTATAATCAGAAACAAAATAATCACGAAAAGCAACACTTAAGAAATTTTTATATAGAATAAAGAAATAGCACGTGTTTTGTCTACAAACATTGCCTTAAATATTTTTATTATTTTTTTTAAGAAAGTGGTGAACACTTTTTGATACTGAAATGAGTATTTTCTTTTCGACATCAAACACGTATGGAGAACCATTGCTTCATTTTACAAAGATGCAGTTTTTGCTGCTCTCTGGTATCACGGAGCAGTCCCCCTGAGAGATCGTCATATAAAGTTTCATTAAGATACTTAAAAATACTTGATATATCTTTTTCAATGCTTTCGTCTTTAACATAAAAATGTGAAGTTGTATCACTAAGATACAACTACGTATTAAAGACAAGAAGTGGTCATCCCGAGTCAAGACACGTCATATAGCGAGTCATTTCCTGGTCAGCCTAATAGGGTACTTGGACTATGAGATTAACTTTGGACTTAAGGATAGGCAGACTGTTAGGCTTCGGATGAAACAATTATTATGTTACTTTTGAGGTTATATTTGAACTAAGACAATGTCTCAGTGTTCATGGTGGTAAATATTAACCATAAAGATTAAGATTTCTATATGTACTAACACAACGCCTCAGTGTTCATAGTGGTAACAATTTACCACAATTAAAACCAAGGACCAAAACATATTAACGTGATTTGGTTAACAATATTTAACAACAATATTCCAATTATGATCAAATATTTTCTGATTAAAATTTCGATATTTTTTTGTGATTTGTGATTGATATTTGTAGTCCTCTAAACTAAAACCGAAAAAAAATCCACACAGCAGCCAGTATTTCCCTAATTCATTGTTATGAAAATGTTATTTACATGGTATACTTATCAAATGGATGTAAAATGTGTTTCGTCATGTTTTTGGTTGTTTTTGGTGTTAGTTTTGTGTGTTTTGTTTTTAAATGTTTAGTATTATACAACATTACAGTTTACAATGTTAAATAAGCATTGTATTGTGTGAGATTGTGGAGATCAGAGGTTAAAACTTTGGAGAACACAATATAAATAACAAATTTACTGGATTAGTTGCTGATTATTTTATTTATTTATTTACGTATTATGAGAAAACAATACAAGGCGTGTCGGTTAGGGTCGGTTTACCACTCGGCATCAAATCACGGATATACAACTGTATACGTGGATAGTGTGGTCCGACATATTAATAATCGATATCGGACCATTATGTTTTACGTACCATGTAGGGACCCCGGTAACTATCTATATACTACAACCGTGACCGCCGTCAGTTTATCTATAGAACTATTTACCTTGAGGCGGCCACAGGATCCTGTTCTATTAATAGATGTGGGGATCCCCCTACTCTCACCGTGATACTGTTTTTTTACGTTATCTCATATTTCTTTTTAGTTTCCTGCACTGTTGACTTACCTGTGGTGAAGATCCATATGTTATCTGAGCTGATCTGTGATATATTAAGGCAATGATTAGTTATACAAACGAAAAGAGCTTGTTATGATGATAATGACAGCTAACAGCATGTTTGTCAGATGGTAATTATAGTACTGTGATATTACAATTGTTTTTTTTATTTAATCGAGAAACAAACGATAATGATGTAGCAAGGTTCATAGTACTTAGTATAACAAACAAAATATTATCTTGTTGATTAAATGTGGTCCAATGTTTTATTTATTTTATTTCTTCATTATGAACGGTTTGTCATACGAAACCAGTTGTAGTTATTCTATTTCATTTCTACACATTTTACTGACATGTATGATTGCACAGCCAATAGGAAGAAACTAAGCCTTTATACATTCTCTTCTTAAAACAATATTAAATAATATTCACTTTTGCACAAAAGTCATATCAAAACCTTGATATGTACTCAGGTGATCTAACTTACATATTCTGGCATTGTCGAATCAAAAGGGTATGTTGACTATATAGATCCTGCATATCGCTGATATTTTAGTCCCCAAGGTTAAACTCTCTCTCTACTAAACATATAATTATTAATTTAAATAAAACATTAGAGTTATTACAAAATATAACTTAAAAAGCCATTACATAATAATTGATCTTTCAATTGTTTTGAACTATAGTTGTTTTCCTCTTAATTCAACTCACCAAATGAATTGGCCTATTGTCTAGACGCTGTCAATATTGGCGTAGTAGGATGGATTGAAAATACACATATTGTACATTAGATAAAGCGATGAAACAGTTCGAGATTAGAAAATATAACAGTACAAACAACTAATGTAACGCCGTATTTTCCACTTCGTATTGTGTATACAATAACAATATAATATGTAAAATAATTTTTGCCTTGATTGAAACAAATTTATGCTATTTCTAAAGCAGAAATTGCATTGCATTCGTGCAAACTTCGTCTTCACATATCACATATTTTAACATTGTATAATCTGGTATGATTGTGTGTCATACATAGTTTGCATCTATTCACGTAAACCTGTATTGAGTGACACAGACCTAATGTATACATGTCGCTATCATACCTGTAGACCTTTCATACATGTAGTTCTTAAACGAGCTTTTAACTGATTATCTGTAACGAAAGGATCTCACAGAACAACATCTACGTTAGCTTTACCTCCTAGTTCGAATGATTAGCCAAGGACAATACTATCGGTCTATGGTATTCATTAAAATAAGTCCTAAGTACTGTCGATATTTGCACTGAAGCCAGTATAGGTAGAACAAGTTTACCTTTGTGTGATAGTTTAACGACAGTATCCAGTTCAATACTATAGCGAACTTATTTAAATGAAGATCAATCGTCAGATATCACATCAAAGGTCAATTAAAAGTTAAAGCAAGACAACAAGATGACAGTTATGCTTTCATTTTAATGACAATGCAGTTTCTTTCGCCATGTGCTAGAATGACGTCAGTTAATGACATATTAAGGTCACACCGAACTGTCAAGGCCGAATAACAAATCAAACATTCGTTTTTGTTTCACAATAACATACTCCTCTGAATATTAAACTTTTCGGTATAGAGCGCTGGCTTACCTTCAGCACATCACTTGCACTTAATTTAAAGTCACAAACTTGATGACGTTAATTAATTGGTAATTAACGTGTCGGACATGCAGAGACGCCCCTGACAAAGTAGTGAAGGTATTTATTTGACTGCAGGAGGGGGTGTACGCTTAATAGTCTAGGTCTGGTCAATAATTCAAGATTCAAGAGAACACTTGTGGGTATGGAGCAGGTATTTTCCTCTCGGGAATAATGTTTTGATAAAAATTCAAAGGAACTAAGTTTTGACAAAAGCATTGAAAATAATCGATTCATGTATTGGAGCTTTAGGTATAGAGTGCTTAAAATGATTAAATGAACAATTACATAATTATATATGAAAATTGTAATTTGCCTCTAGTCAGTACGAGCAGGTTGCATTTTCAAGGTTTAAATGGCATTTCACGAAGACACCCACCTGTTTAAATAGAGTTTGATAAAATGACACATTCCATTGGATATTGAAAAAACGAAATAGAGTTGTTTCTAAAACATGTTAGTGGGCAAGAAAACGGAATATTCTTGTCATATTTGACAATATTTGACACATTTGATATGGTAAGAAACCCTACCATTTTTTGTCAAGGCACCAAAGCATTCCTAAATTGAAAATGACGAATTTTCTTTCATAAAATTATTTTAAATTAAATTTGTTATTTGATATTGCAGCTTGATATTAAGTAGATGATGGATAATATGACGGATTACTGCATGGATATAAGCATGCACTAGGATTACTAATGGGATATATAAAACGTGATCACAAACTCGCACGTGTTATGTAATTCATAGATGGCTTACGTTACGTGTTAAAGGGAATGGGATGAATTGCCTCTCACAAACTTGTACACGCGTGTGTACACGTGTTTGATCTCAAATTAGTCATCCAAACGGTTGAAGACTTAAGACAGCACCATACCATATATTAAAGTCCTCCCCTAAATTACCACAACTCCTTTGCAAATAACATGATAATATTTTTTCAGGAAATGCAAGTTTCCAACAAGATTATTCACGGTTCACCTAGAGTACTCTGTCAGTCACACATAGCATTAAAACACCAGTATAGTCCCATTTCCAAAGTATGATGATAATCCTGTCTGTGATAAGTTAACTCTTCCTGAAATTATGGTATGATGTGTGACATTGAAAGAAGGAATGCAGTGCTAAATAACATGAAATTAAATGAGCATGCATGGAATGAAATACAACATAGGAACTGACTACCCATTGTCAGCCCAGATCCAAGAGTCTACGAGTCCTAGTTTGTAAAGATGGTTACTTCCAATACTGATTACGCTGTCGCATGGAACACTGAAATATGTAAAAGTTACATTTTGATAAATGCAGCCTGAGAGAAACCAGGAGTAATATTGGTGTCTGTATACAGCGAATAACTCACTGAAGCACAACACATTTCTCTCTTAAGGCTTCTATAGTATTCTTTGTACAATTAATGTGATATAAAGAATACACAAATAAAGATATTATCATAAAGAATAAGGTAGAGACAGTCCTGTACACATTATAACGCTCAGTTTAATTTGTTATTACTATATTAGGCTGTTGGGCTGATAAGTATAAGCACACCAACACGTAGCATAAGTGTGAACTAACACAAACTCTCTCATCCGCGAAACCATCACCCCTTACATATTGTAAAGAAAAAAAGTTATATCACGCATATCAATATATTATTCCCTTGTTATTAAAGATAACATATTTTATTTTATTTTTGTTATTGTTTTCTGATGCCGTAAGGTCTAACATTTAAAAATGTTAGG
Organism: Argopecten irradians irradians; assembly: GCA_004382745.1. Taxonomy (NCBI): domain Eukaryota; kingdom Metazoa; phylum Mollusca; class Bivalvia; order Pectinida; family Pectinidae; genus Argopecten; species Argopecten irradians. Next base: position 1,108,341 of record SAYR01062471.1, on the reverse strand, counting down.
AATTACAAAGCAATATTTAATAATACTAGTAAATCGTTCTTTTTAATTCTTGAAGTTTATCTTATTTAAGTATGAATTGGATTTCGTCTTCAATGTCTCCGCTATTACAACATAACACATTCGCTCCCATTGAAGACCCCACGGCAACAACGTACATTCGACCTTGACTGTCGTCAGGACGTTAAATCCAGTATAATATAAAAACCGCATAACAGCCCAACATCCTATTTCCCATGGGCATGTTTAATAAGGGGTTTTTTCCCAGTTTAAGTGTTGTGAAGCATTTATCGACTTTAAGAAATTATGTTTTGTAAATTTGTAAAATTAGAATACACAATCTTAAATACAAGCGACATTTTAGGTTCTAGGTTTTTGTCGGAATATCGTCTTATTATTAGTCTCGTATATTTGATAGTGCTGATGCCAAATCAAATTTTGACTTAAAAGTTTCACATTTTGATCCATTGAAGTTACTTCCATCCTGTGTATTCCATGAGGTCAGATAATGGCGCGTTCCAATATCATTTTTGTATTATTATAAAAACTAGTAAGATATTAAAACCAATCTTTAGCCGTTGTGTTTTAGGCTAGTAACGAGGGTAAAACGAAACTAAGGTAATATCTGTCGTGATTACGTCTAGTATAGACGATAGTTATGCGTGTCTTTCAACATTAAATAACATGACCAGCATTCGTTCCTACTCGTTAATTGCCGTACGAAATAAGATTACATAAATTCGACATTACCAAGCTTTGATTTAAATAACTATAAGCCTTGTATCTGTAAACATGTTAATATGAAGTATTGGCTAAAGGGCTATATTGACTAATAGTTCTGAAATAATTTGTTTCGGTATTTTAACTGTAAAATTCTATTTATTTTTGAGAACACGATCGACATGGGTAAGTTGGTACAATAGTGACCCAGTAGATGAGTTTTATGATCTTTGACCCATGTCATAATCGTCTCTCAGTGTTCTATTTGTTTACTCTATAGTTTGTATCAAATATCAGACTATTACTCTCAAGGGGGTTACAAGATCCTAAACATAGATATACATTTTAGAAGACGCCATTGCCGACTAAAGTATCTAGTTCATAGTGTCCCGATGTTATATCGGATAACATTACAAGTATTACATAACGGCCCTAACTTATTGTCAATGAATCAAAGATCGAGGCAGACAAAGCGTACCCTGTACATTCTTATCATTTTGACGTCTTGATTTCTCTCGGAGTCCTTAATTTAGAAATGTGTATTCAATGACATTGCATACATATTTAAAAAAAGGACTGATAAAAACTAAAAAACTAAATTATACATCTTCGATAAGCATGGATAACAAATTGTATGAAAGTAATTTTAAAAAAATCTAACTTTAAACCGACACGTATCAATATTTCCAACACCAAACTCAATACGCCGTATGAAATGCTAGATGAATTTTAAAAGCATGTCACCATTGGCCAGAGCTTGTTGACAAACTTATACGCTATATGAAAGGCTAGATTGATTTGAAAATTATGTTACCCTTGATTAGATCTGGTTGAAAAGCGAATCTTGCACATTGTACAGTAGGATCTATGGATAATGTTTGTGAAATACCTACATCAAACTATTTTGAAATGTCAACATTGCACAACAGAACATTACATACTGGATCTATATATTGATTTTATTACACGTTCTCTAAAGTTCTATTGATGTCATGTCCGTGAATTACAATATAGTTTTGAATGTTTGACAAAACGTTTCCTTCCAGTGTATTATGAAATTGGAGTATAGTCATTATTAAACAAATTCGATGAGGGGATTCTATTTTGCTAGACTTCTTTTGTAACCATTGATATCCTTTTCAATCCACATAAACAAGTTCATGCCAAACAGTAACAAAACATAATTTGGATAAAGTCTGGCTACCTATATTAAACAATATCGAAAATAAGATGCGGCTTATTTTGAGAGTCAGAATGATGTTTCTGGGAAGGCAGTGTAAATTTCACCTTGTCCTGTCATCAGACAAAAAGACACACTGAAACGCTGAAAATAAGGTGGTAAATTGGTCGACATAATGCCCCCATTCACTGCCGAAACACGCGCAAGTCTGTCACATTCTGTAGTATATCACGCGCGTCAAGCTACCAGATCATAACATAGGCGCCATTTACCTGCAGTGTCGTCTACACAATGCATTGTGCAACCGGCAAAGAATGTGTTTAAGCATACATGATAAACTATGCTTAAAAAGTTTTATTTCACACATGACTACATTTCGTATTTGTAAGAAAGGGTAAATGACCGTAACATTGCGCAGATTACATTCACCATGTAAACATTTATTAACACTATCGGTAGGATTGGGGACATGGACATGGCATATGACATGCAGTACCATGTGTATTGCACCACCATGTGTAATGCAACCTGGGGGAGCGTTGACAAAAAACGATATTAAAAATTGAGAGAGATATTTGGCTGACTCCTGTTGATGCATTCTGTTACTCATCGCTGTAAATGACAGATGATGGTACATGAACAAGAAATGGCACCAAGTACGCGACGTCAACCAAACTCTATAAGTTAATGCGTTGTGGATAGCACATTCAAATAAAATACCCTGCATAAACAACATCGACTCACCTATATCACCCAAACCTGCATTGTAGTTGATGTACTGTATATGCTATCATTTGATGATGAAGCTCTCTTCTTTTGGGTATTATGTTGTTATCTGTGTTTGAGGATTGTTATGGTTTGATTTTGTGTTACAAATTCAGTGTCACAAATATAATAATGACATAACAATAAGTATATCACAAGGATAAAAAGTACCCAATATATAATACAGAATAATGATAAAATTGATAAGTACCCAATATATAATACAGAATAATGATAAAATTGATAAGTACCCAATATATACTACAGAATAATGATAAAATTGATAAGTACCCAATATATTATACAGAATAATGATAAAATTGATAAGTACCCAATATATACTACAGAATAATGATAAAGTTGATTAGTACCCAATATATAATACAGAATAATGATAAAATTGATAAGTACCCAATATATAATACAGAATAATGATAAAATTGATAAGTACCCAATATGTACTACAGAATAATGATAAAATTGATAAGTACCCAATGTATACTACAGAATAATGATAGAATTGATTAGTACCAAATATATACTACAGAATAATGATAAAATTGATTAGTACCCAATATATACTACAGAATAATGATAAAATTGATTAGTACCCAATATATACTACAGAATAATGATAAAATTGATAAGTACCAATAAATGATATAGAATAATGATAAAATTGATTTGTACAAATATATAATACAAATAACGATAAAATAGATTTGTACAAATATATAATACAGAATAATGATAAAATAAATTAGAACCCAATATATAGTACTTAATTATCAAAAGTTGATAACTACCCATTAAATAATACAAAATAATGATAAAATTGATTAGTACCCAATATATAATACAGAATAATGATAAAGTTGATTAGTACCCAATATATAATACAGAATAATGATAAAATTGATAAGTACCCAATATATACTACAGAATAATGATAAAATTGATAAGTACCCAATATATACTACAAAATAATGATAAAGTTGATTAGTACCCGATATATACTACAGAATAATGATAAAATTGATAAGTACCCAATATATACTACAAAATAATGATAAAGTTGATAAGTACCCGATATATACTACAGAATAATGATAAAATTGATTAGTACCCAATATATACTACAGAATAATGATAAAATTGATAAGTACCTAATATATAATACAGAATAATGATAAAGTTGATTAGTACCCAATATATAATACAGAATAATGATAAATTGATAAGTACGCAATATATACTACAGAATAATGATAAAATTGATTAGTACCCAATATATAATACAGAATAATGATAAAATTGATAAGTACCCAATATATAACACAGAATAATGATAAAGTTGATTAGAACCCAATATATAATACAAAATAACGATAAAATTGATAAGTACCCAATATATACTACAGAATAATGATAAAGTTGATAAGTACCAATAAATGATATAGAATAATGATAAAATTGATAAGTACCCAATATATACTACAGAATAATGATAAAATTGATAAGTACCCAATATATACTACAGAATAATGATAAAATTGATAAGTACCCAATATATACTACAGAATAATGATAAAATTGATAAGTACCCAATATATACTACAGAATAATGATAAAATTGATAAGTACCCAATATATACTACAGAAAAATGATAAAATTGATAAGTACCCAATATATACTACAGAATAATGATAAAATTGATAAGTACCCAATATATACTACAGAATAATGATAAAATTGATAAGTACCCAATATATACTACAGAATAATGATAAAATTGATAAGTACCCAATATATACTACAGAATAATGATAAAATTGATAAGTACCCAATATATACTACAGAATAATGATAAAATTGATAAGTACCCAATATATACTACAGAATAATGATAAAATTGATAAGTACCCAATATATACTACAGAATAATGATAAAATTGATAAGTACCCAATATATACTACAGAATAATGATAAAATTGATAAGTACCCAATATATACTACAGAATAATGATAAAATTGATAAGTACCCAATATATACTACAGAATAATGATAAAATTGATAAGTACCCAATATATACTACAGAATAATGATAAAATTGATAAGTACCCAATATATACTACAGAATAATGATAAAATTGATAAGTACCCAATATATACTACAGAATAATGATAAAATTGATAAGTACCCAATATATACTACAGAATAATGATAAAATTGATAAGTACCCAATATATACTACAGAATAATGATAAAATTGATAAGTACCCAATATATACTACAGAATAATGATAAAATTGATAAGTACCCAATATATACTACAGAATAATGATAAAATTGATAAGTACCCAATATATACTACAGAATAATGATAAAATTGATAAGTACCCAATATATACTACAGAATAATGATAAAATTGATAAGTACCCAATATATACTACAGAATAATGATAAAATTGATAAGTACCCAATATATACTACAGAATAATGATAAAATTGATAAGTACCCAATATATACTACAGAATAATGATAAAATTGATAAGTACCCAATATATACTACAGAATAATGATAAAATTGATAAGTACCCAATATATACTACAGAATAATGATAAAATTGATAAGTACCCAATATATACTACAGAATAATGATAAAATTGATAAGTACCCAATATATACTACAGAATAATGATAAAATTGATAAGTACCCAATATATAATACAGAATAATGATAAAATTGATAAGTACCCAATATATACTACAGAATAATGATAAAATTGATAAGTACCCAATATATACTACAGAATAATGATAAAATTGATTAGTACCCGATATATACTACAGAATAATGATAAAATTGATTAGTACCCAATATATACTACAGAATAATGATAAAATTGATAAGTACCCAATATATAATACAGAATAATGATAAAATTGATAAGTAACCAATATATAATACAGAATGATGATAAAATTTATTAGTACCCAATATATAAAACTGAATAATGATAAACGTAATTATTACCAAATATGCAATAAAGAAAAATGATAAAGTTATAAGAGACATTTGGTTTACCAAAAATCTAATCAATTACTATTTGTATCCGTAAATATAACAAGAGTGAAGTGAAATGTACATGTATTTGACTAAATGATTATTCTAAGCTGGAAATCATTGACGAACGTAATCAAAGACTACACGTCTAAAATGGTATGCCAACATAAGATTAAACCACACAACATCTCTATCCTCTAGTAACGCTAATCACCATCCAAGCTACACTGAATCCGGGTAACCATCACGATCTGAAGGGAATAATGTTGCAACTTCGCCTGATATCAGAAATCTATTCATAGAAGTGTGTTATCAAATCAAACGACAACGTCTGAAACCCATCGGTTGGTGTAAGAGGGATGTGATTTAGCAATTGGGAAAATGGCTTCCTATTTAATTACATGAAACATAATTTGCAATTTTTTTTTAATTTAAAAAAAATACGTACGAAATATTATCGCCAAGTTGACAATTCACAAAGAAAGAAGTGGTTTATGCTAGATAGAGGAAATGTCATGGTACCTTGTGAACTTAATGTAATTAATCTATTGGAATAGCTTAGCCTGAGGATATCAACCCAATATGTAAACACGTGTGGTAATACCGGATGTTGTTAGGTATGCCGTCTAACATTGCTAGGTAACATGGTGTAACTACATCATCCGCGTCTTCTACGTAGTCAATCAACTGCTCAATCACGTGCATAACAGGCACGTGCGCGAGAATGTTATATGGTCAACATCGTCTTCATAAATTGGTTTTATTGATAGATGAATGCTATCTTAAGAATGCACTTTATCAGCCGATATAAGTTACTAGGCCATTTGTAGTGAATTACGGTACACAAGGAAACGTTTTGTATATATATTTCGAAATGAAAAAAAAAAGAAGAAAAAAGGCAACTCATTTGAAATTGGAACGTGAATCTGCGCTTGATTTTAATTTCAGATGTAACAGGACATTTATGTTTTGATAGTCCAGTTAGATGCAAGCCCTTATAGCTTCAATATATGAAAATAAACACGCAAAATCCATGAAATTAAAAGATACATATGTAGTATGCGTCATTGTTTTTGTCCGTAAAATGATGATAATGCTTATGTTATAGCAATTTTAATATAAAATCTATTTAAAAAATGTTTTTTACTAGCGTATTACAAATTTGCTATAGTTGATAAATCCTGAGCAACCAGTCGACGAAAAACACCAAAAGATGTCAGCAAATTATGTGATGTGATTTTCTGAAGCTAACGTGCAGAGGTGCTGACACCACATTTGAACTTATTACATCCTGGATCAACAGGGAACAAAAGACTATGGTTAAGAATGTCTCATTTCACCATTTAAGATACATTGACAGTTGAAACTTAAAGCTCATGGCTATTGATAGTTGTCTGTATAATTTCATTGAATTACTGGGCGATACATAGTTTTCACAAAATTTGTGTAAGGCTGGTATGCAATCCAGATAACAGTCATTTTACTAAATACTCGAAATGTGATCGATTCAGCTTACAGAAACATTCCGTTTAGTGAATATGTAACATGTAAATTCTAAAAATATACTTTCAATAAATATAGCATAGTGTATATATAGCCAAGTAATGTGTAGATATGGAACATATCATTCTCATCCTAAAGTAACGTAGGGATCGTGTCACAAATAGAACAGGATATAAGAATTGTCAATTGTACACATGTTATACTTAGTACAGTACATCGCTGAAATTCTTTATGGGTATCTTAAACATGGCACGCTGAAATAATTATTCAGAACTATTAAACCTAGCCACAGTTAATAGATTATAAATGTTAAATTTGAATATAGATTATTTTATAATGTTTCACTCATTAACTGTGATTGATTGTCATTTCTATGAATTAAATAACTATAAAATAAATGACTTGTTGCTGATTTATTTAGTCAGACTTATCATTATACATAATCGTGTATTTTTATTCCGCGGAACATTGCGATGATCGTGAAAGTTCGATCCGCGAAATAATGAAAATGATGGAGTCCAATAGGCCGTGAACCCAGATCGTGAACAAATAAGACCATAAGAATTTATTTCTCTTGTTTTTAGATAAAATCGCGAAAAAAGACTACAAGGCTAAAAGGTAGGCGCAGTTTGATTGTATGTCGATACCATTTGATTTACACCACCATAGACTTATCAAGTTCTTTCTCCGCATCATGGGTTCGATTTGTTTTTTTTTAATGTTTTTTTTTTATTTGTAGGACGATTATGTTATTTGTTCAGCTCATAAAGAGAATGAAGAGCACGTTATTAAAAAAAATATCCAATAAGAAATTGAACATTTGTTTTTAGCTTCATTTTTTTTCATTGTAAAGGAAAGGATAGCAAGAGAGTAACGGTTTTCGTAAAAAACAAAACAATCTGGTAACTATGGATTGTACAATTTTATCGGAACAGAGGCATCTGAAGGGGTTGACCAATGATTTATATATTTTTGACCAGAACGGCACCGGAATATCATATAGTTTACAAAATACAACTTCATTAATAGTTTTTTCAGTCGCACGTATGACTCGGCGAATGGTTTTATACTGCTAAACCGATTAAAATGTATATAATCATGGATATGCAAAAAAAACTACAGACACTTAAAGATAATTACTCTTTATCATTATATATAAAACAAAGATATCATAACAAAATCTCACAACTACATTTGTATTTAGGGGTAAATTCAGACCGATACAAAACAGAAAAAACATATATTCATATGGTGATGTCAAACAATTAGGTTATTTTTGTTTTACATCCAAAGGGAAAATGACGCATCGCAGAAAATAGTATGTATCTAGACAACAACTATAATGCGCCCCGACATCTGCATGAAAAGCACGGCATTGTCATATGGAGCTTGCATGTTTCAGGACACAAGGCAAATGTCTTGACATATCAAACTAGTGCTATAGCACACAAAAGGAGAATGATACAATTTTCTGTGTAACCCAGCCTTATATGAATGTCCTTGTACACTGACAGCAATCTTTAATTTCTACAATCATTCCACTTCCCATCGCGCAAAAGCCGCAAATTTTTGTTTCGTTTGCGAAAATAGGGATTAAGAATAGTGCGCTTTTATGTACAAATGGTATCTAATTTCTGTGGAAATGAACTTCCTTCTCTGAATAAACTCCATTCTCTTATTTGCAACCCTTGAGGGGGTCGATTTTAGCTACTATATAGGCCTTAAAGCAAAATAAATAAAGCCTATAGTAGTTGCATAACCAATATTTAATAATATTTATGCACATCGCTGGTTGACAATTTTTATTATGGGTAACTTGTTATATTTTTTCTAGCGACTATTTTGCAATGGGAATGAAGCACACACTCTGTTTTGAATGTTTATAGTTAAACACCAAAGGAATGTTTTAGTGCCATAATCTGACAAACGACCCATTTAGTACCCGACAAAGCACCCATGATGTACTCCAAAAAGAATCATAAGTGATGAATGTAGTCGGTTACCGACAAAGTCAGCCTTCACATAGGCTGGCGTTGAACCGTTATTTCATCATACCTGTATTTTTTTTGAAGCGCCGACAAAGAAACGAGCCGTTATTCGCATCCTCCAGGGCAGCCGTCGAGTCGTCGTAACATGGTTTTTCGAGCCTTATGATGTTTTTTTCACACGACCCGACAAAGAATACCTAGGTTACGACACGACATCTCCGTATGACGGAAGACTGGGTGGATGGATCCGGGGGACGTGCACGGGTGGGTAATCAATCACCATACGATACTCTAATGAAATATACCTTACCGACTGGTCACTCGCCAGTTGTACGGCCGTCGGCTAGACTTTGGAGTTACGTTACAGGTCGTAAGGTAATTAATTACTAGGTAATGTCCAGTAAGGTGCGAGGTGTATGTACCTGACACGGTTTATTGTGCCCACAGGTCAACGTATCTTACAGTTATATGGTCAGACTGTCGTATTTATAGCTATCATATTCGGACTATCTGATTACAATCTTTGATAAAGTATAATAATGTGTACGATTTAGTCTCTACATGTAACCAATACGTAAAAAATCAAACTTTGACATCAGGAAATATAATAAAAATAGTGTCATCTATTGAAAAACTACAGTTCAACTGTAAATCATAGCAACAGTTAATAAAATAATAACAGTTTAAAGCAATCATCATTTTAATTATAAATCGACAGAAATAAAATAAATACTGTAAAAAGTATCAGCTACAATGTGTATCGGACCATGAGACCCTGAACAGCCAGTAACGTCAGCTTCATCGACAGTAGGATAACAGTTATTATGTAGACTTGCGTTAATCATTTTTCATGCATTAATAAATACATTTCACATAAATAAACTAGATTTTAATATTTCAATATTTTTCAAAAACAGTCCAAACTAGTGTTTGTTTGATGGTTTGAATGTATAAATTAGTGCAACATTTCCATTATATCATTTTGAAATAGTCAACTGCAACGCTACAGCAATATGCATTGATTAAAATGATTAAAATTCACACTTTTTTCTCTAGTTTACTTTACATAATTTTTAAACCAGTGTGAAGTAATGGAATTATGTTAGTAGTTTTTTTATTTTTTATTTTCGTTCTAAGAGACTTCTATTGTGCTGATCTTCCACAGTTATCTAGTAAGATATACCATGGGCAAAATGTGCTTAAGTTTCATTGCATATATTCCCTTTTTCATTTTCACAAAATAATAATTGCTTTGTGGTTATTAGGAGATTACCCAATCCAATACCAAGAAGAAAAGACTGTGTTTAGTATGTGTTCTCTCTGAAATTTTGAGTTCAGCAACCAAAAAAACAAACTATTTAACCAGTAAAATACAAAAGAAATTTGTTATGTTCAACCAATAACTGCATAGGGGAAGATTTTCATAGAACTGATCTTGCTTGTATGGAACCTTTAGATATTTGAAAAAATAAATAAATAAAAAAACAATCTTCCAAATACTAGTTCTCCAGAGGAAGAATATATATAAACATTAAACAGTATAAATATCCTTTCCACAAAATGCCTCTTGGCCATCTTCAGGTACACAGAAACACAAGAAAAGCTAGGCGAAATACATCTTGAATCATTTCTTGTCTACGCCACTGAAAGAAACTGCGTTTAAACTGAAAATGCCCAAATTTAATTAATAAAAATTACCCATAGATTTTTTCATTAATAACAACCAGCAAAAGCATTTGTTTTAGGAACAAGCTATGTAAACAGTTAAGTACCCAGGAAAGCATCAATGTTTTAACCAATAGCGGTCACACTTTTTTTCCACTATATGTTTTACTGCGAAACATTGAGATACACGCCAGAAAAACATATATCGTTAACTAATAACAACCAGCAAAACTTTTTTGTCTGTACAGTGAGTGCTACGCCCCAAAAGAAACTGCGTTTATACTGAAAATGCCCAAATTTAATTTATAGAAACAAGGAAAAAGTACCACAACGAATTTCCAGACTGAAAACTTGAGCCTGAGCTAAGTCATTGAATGAATTCCCCGCCTCCGACATATGTAGTCGATATAAGTATTACTGTGAATAGTTTTGTCTAGCTCCAAAATGACGACAAAATATCCACTTTAGAATTGACGCAATAGTCCGGATGATTCGCGGAGGCTGTGCATCATTCCTAATTCACGGAACATGCCGCTGAACATCCGCACGGAAGTTGTTTACTCGGCCGACCGGAATACGGTTATCCTCCCCTAAGTGGTAACACTTCAGGCCGTATATCGTCGGCGATGACGAGGTATGAAGCCCACACAACTCATCATATTGGAGTTTGTTTATAAAACGCAGATTAAATTATGAAAATTTTTATTTTTGTTTTTAATTCCCACACCTTAAACATGACACATAGATGCTGAGATCATTGACTTTTATCTTGCCCACTTTTGTCCACTATTTCTGTAATGATTATTTTTTCATTTTTCCTGCTGCCATATACATCGCTACATTGAAAGTTCATTTGAAAATGATTTCTAGCCAAACCTATATCACTCAAATATATCTTCATTAGTTATACAGTATTAGAGATAATTAAAGGACACCAATATGAATGACCTACTAGTAAAATAAAAGCAACATCAACCAGTTATTATTCACAGATCGTTATATCTTAACTAACGAGGCTCATCATGTAGTCCAAAACGTATTTAATTTTAACATATGTTATTGTAATAGTTTATATACAATGGGATTGGTCTAAAGATGTTTAATTAATATGATATCATATGCAGCACTCTCCCTGAATAAGTTGTGTGTCCATGAGTATGATACATGATGCACTGTGGTACACAACCCAGGTACATGTGTAACTAACCTACTATTTTTTATGTAGTAATATGTGTATGAATACATATATATAATAAAGATATGACCACGTATATGTTATTTATGTTCTTTTTAGTTATAATATGATAACATTCGACGGCTTGGCTCATAATTTATAACATCGTTATAGAACTGAAGTTTTTTAATTGATATTAAACTAAAATTGCGTACATTTTGCTATAACCGATGTATGATGAATATGACGTAATTTTATGTTTAATAATAATATCAATTCCACGATTTTTTGTGTCTGAGGTCGTCCTTCAAGTAAGAACAAACAAAACATTATTATTCGAAAACTGACAACCTACGATAAACATCTGTTGCTACACACAGACAAGTTTGCAAAAAGAAATAATTTCACGAAAAAAGGTTTATTGCAAAAATTGTACAGGAAAACCTTATGAACTTGCTCCACAGTACATAGTTTTAACGATTTCTATACAAAATCGTCTACTTTAAGATAATGTAAAACAAGGAAAATAACTTGACAGTTTTGGCTATCTAATTATTTTGATTAAAATAACTAACATTTACAGTTATGTTATAATAATAAAACCCCGTGTTCATTTTACATAGAGCGCCGTATATAGCATAGCCCGATATACAGTCATGGATAAAAATGAATCCGCGGCGTTTTAAAGTAACAGTGAATCAACGTAATTCTGATTGCTGCTAGTACAAAGAGCAATTCAATAAATCATGCTAATTCGCTGATATTTTAGGTTCAAGCACTATGATAGGTGTTCGCTTTTACCTACCATGCACCTATTCGTATAAAGTGGGAGAAAAATTAGATAATGAAAGAGGGCAATATAGAATATAATTAATTGCAGAATCAAGCTAATCCGTTATGATATATCTCTCTTAATATTCACACAATGAAACTATGTATAATAAGGAATGAGTATTATTTAGCGTGGATCTGGTAAATATTGCACTCATTGTGCTTAGAGAGAGGTGTTGGTAACTGATGATGATTGACAGTAATGTGCTCCGACCTACTGACCTACAAGAACAATATAATGTAGATTTGTTATCGTCAGAATTTATTATCAAATACTACAATGAATCGTCTTTGTAAACTGGTATACCTAGTATGGAGTTAACGTACATAAGTACGTGTCAGGCAACGCACCAACCAGACGTCTTCCTTGTAAAACGGTGATTCCCCCGCAATTACACAATATTAGGCGGGGTCGCTAATAGACAGAGCTAATTAATTTATATTAATTAGTGATGTGTTCACACTTCACAGATACAAACGACATTTGTTTACACCCATCACACGTTACGAGGACAAACCTTAGATGTTGAATGTCGTGATGGGCGTTTGATCATGCTGCAGTTTATCGATGTTAGTGGCTATTTTTTTCCAGTGTTATACGGCATATTAAGAAACAATGGACATAAACCTATTGTGAATGTATACTTGTTATTTATTGTAAGCTATAATTTACAAAGGTATGACACTCGCTCACTTTCTAATTAAGAGACTCGCGTCATTGAGAGATTGAAAGTTCACACGTTTATATAACGGATGTTGCGTTGTAATGCACATCTAGATTTAGCAATCGTAAAACAAATATAAAAAACTATTTATATAATTGCGGTTACAATCATTTTAACTTGCATAAACCACACTTGTTTCATCTCGATAAAAGTGTGCGATGAGTCTCGTAGGCAAATGACCTATATTTCGTTTTAGAATTCTTGTCCGAAAGAGTAATTGAATTATGAATGCATCGTTATGCGTAAGACATATGTGTATGAAATAGGCATTAGTTCCGTTAGCTATTTAATGATATAACCTTCGTAAATATGTATAATATTTATCCCAATAGCAATAAATGCATTACAGTAAAAGTATGGAGGATAACTGAAATTTTTGAAATAATGATATGTTATTTATATGCAATTTGTTTTTAAAATGTATTCATCAACGATCTCATTTGTAATGAATTGATTGTTTTTAAAATGTATTCATCAACATCCTCATTTGCAATGAATTGATTGTTTTTAAAATGTATTCATCAACATCCTCATTTGCAATGAATTGATTGTTTTTAAAATGTATTCATCAACATCCTCATTTGCAATGAATTGATTTAATTGATAAGGATACGTTATCTATGGTCACTGATTTCATTAGGTAGTCACATAGTTTGATATTGAAAAACAATGATTAAACATTTAAAAATAAGGTTCAAGATAGGAAGGCACAGCATTGCACTTGTGTAACAGGCAATATCGTGGCTAATGCACTGAAGATCAGTCGCTTATATTTATCTATCGATATGGAATGCTCAAATGTGTGACAGGATATATCAGGGACTAAGTGTATTTAACCATCCATCCCTTTCATCAAACTGGCGTTTAATATAGAGAAGACCTTCAGAAGAGGTCCACACTTGGACTTTAAATGTTAAGGTCCAAGATGACCAAATAAAACTATGTAATGACTTCCTAACGCTGCTCTTGTAAGGATACAGGTCATTACTGATAAGGAGATCTATACAAACTAATTATATATAATAAAACCCTTCTTTATATCGATTAGACCTGCGAAGTCGTGGCCGTATTAATCTGATATGTAAATAGGACGAATCATGAACAATGCAGAACCTTGTGTATCGTCCTACTTATGTTAACGTGACAAGGGATACATAAGTAAATCATCTATATATATTGTATAACTTTAGCTGGACTTAAGGACCTATTGTTAAGAAATGTCAACAATATCACGATTTTAATTAGTATTATCAAATCTTCATCATGTATGTCACGCTAAGACAATTATATGGTGCTTACTATTTTCTTGTATTTTGTTTTAAATAAATTACCATTTATAGATGAATCATATATTAAGATTTTGGCAAATCATTTTTTCCTTTAGTGAAAATCGAACTAACGGCGAAAGTTCGAAAGAGTCAAGAAACTTCAAAATTAATGCAAACGATATGCAGGGACACAACTGAATACATTGGTTCATGATAACAAATAAATTATCTTTCTTTTTACTATTTTTAAATCCCCAGCTTTAAATGGCTTAATGTGTTAAAATTTAAATTAAGGTATATAAACATCAATCAACGAAACAGAACAATGGACTACGTGTTATCAAAATTCCATTTTGAGTAAAGATTCAATAATATCTCTAAACTTGTACCGATTTATTTTTGACATTTCTAAATATTGAATGAAATACTTCAACAATTTTATGATGATGATTCATAGTTTGAAATACGGTTTTTAGATAATGCATATTCGATTATGCATAATAAATTGTATGTATTGTTAAGTGGATATTTCTCTGTGGCTTTATATACAACCGTTTTAATTTATGGTACGTAAAAATAAAGAAACGGTCAAATCAGTTTTGAAAACGAAAATGCCTCGATACATCAATAAAGTGGTTTTTAAATTTATTAATCTTATCGCTGTTAATTATCGCTTACATTAACATAAAAGTTAAGACCGAATCTTTGATGTGACGATCCATTTGTAAGCCGTTAACACCTAAATACCAATTAATCAATAATTTATCGAAGCTGTCCGCGACAACACCTTTTACAGGTTACCCATACTAATCACCTGTCACTTCACGGGGTCAAATTGTTCAGGTCAAAGGTTACTTTCACAGAAGTAGGTGTTTGAAGTCAACTACGTCACGAATCACTGACTAGGTACTGCACTAAATCATATAGAGTCATGGTTGACTGAACACAGTGACGTCATGATCGGTCGTAGACTTATTAGCATTTACTGATGTCACAGACCGAATACACACGTACATATAGTTCGTTTATAATGGAGAGAGGCTATAACTTCAGACGTTAGGTACATTGCTTCACTGTTATGACAGGCTCGCTTATGTAGGTGCAATATCAGCCCATATGGATATGAAGTGATAGTCGTAACTACATGTCAAATCAAACAAGACGAAATGTAATAACTGAAAGCAGATATTACATACGATTTGCGTCATGTTTCAAATATGACATGTACACTCATCAATTATTAGCAATGATATAAAACATACATGTTTGAGAAAAAAATCTGATAAAAATTAACGAATTCGAAGTCACGATATGATAACAAAGTATAATATCAAAACTCCTAAGCAGTTTTATGGACAAAGGAGAGAGACTCGTAAAAACCAATTTTAAGCATTGGTTCCTAGACGGTAAGCCTTCCCAAGGTTTATTGTCGATAACTGCTATACAAATCTAAAATATGGGTCAATTAAATTATGTAAGACTATATTGATAATGACTAAAGTTATTTAGCCAAGGATACGACAAGCGGGTTCTATCAAAATCCCAGATAAAGATGATACTTACATCAACTCTATAAGCACACTTTCATTAACAAACCCAATGCTATCTTCAGTAATCCACCAATGATAGTTGAAATATATTTTGCAACATCATTTTTCTAACAATTATGATTAAACATTGGATTATACAAGATTAGAGCATTCTTAAAACACTCATATCTTTTGGTCTTCTAAGATTTCCATAATAAAATGTTTTGATGATGATGACACCATGAACAATACTTAACCGAATTTCTAGTACACATGCACTGGCCATGTGATTTTAGAAATAAAAAAATCAACTATTTCAAGGATGCATAATTGTACTGTACGATACCATACTTTTCGCTGAAAATTGCATACCAAGGTAATTTTAAGATAAAATTAGAAGCGCTACTTCATTTGAAATAATTCATTAATGAGATCGTAATTATAGTCATTTCTAATGTAAAGTAGTGGACCATTGAATAAACGCCAATATTGTTGATGCATATTAATATTTATATTTCAATTTGATGTAATCCTTGAAATAATGACAGGGGTAGAGTTACAAAAGTCAATATTTAACCGAGAACCACTGATACACTTGAAGGTACGGCCATGGTATGGCCTTCAGTATAGATATGAAATACCTGGTAATGAATGCTTCACGCATGTACAATTTTCATGTACTAGACCCGCATACTGCTAACCTTGACAAGCTGTACGTGTACTCACAGTATTAACAACTATCTGACGACTATATCAGTTTAAACGTAGTACTATTGAAATCAATAAACCTAAGTTAATTTCTGATTCATAGTTTTACTGTTGGTTGGGTATGCCGCATGTGATAATATCTGATAAAGTATGTAGCAGCTGAAAGGATGTTTCAATTAAGTTACAATAAAACGAACTAAATTTGTTCCGTGTATATAGATAGTAATTTAACCACTTTCAGGTTGGTTACACTTTTATCTATTCATACACCATTTCAAAACAGTCGAAATCATTTTGCATGCTAACTCATAAAACAATATTTCCTTCATAGATCTATGAAATCTTACTATCATTTGCATTTTGTTCACAAACGTCTGTAATAGTTTGAAGAATCCAACAGCATGCAAACTTGATTTAATAAAAAGGAAATGTAACATAAACGCTAAAATCATGTTTCTTCTATTTGTTTTGCATGTTATCATGATATCTCTGGATTACACTTTCGATTAACAGTATTAACAGTTTTCTGTTAAGTTGTGGACTGTGTGTATATTATGGTTTTCTCTATATAATCGATATTTTTTTATTTAGGTTTTCACCTATTTGTACCTGAGATGTTATCTTACAGATCCCGAAGGTAACCTTTAGTTACTTGTCCCCAATCACAAAGCGACAATAATATTGATAGCCCAAATAGTCTTCAATTAATGACGCTTTCCAACAGAATGTACATATCAATTATTTGATTTACTATATCGAATAAGATCACGTGTCATTTATTTTTTATATATATAAAACGACCTGCATGTATAATTTTACATACAGTCGTTAAAACAGATGTTATACATGTATAAAACAGGTCATCGATCAGAAAGGTAACGCAGTGCTAGAAATGGGTCAACCATATGAAAGTAAACAATGTTTTTGCAAATCTTCTACTAAAATCTGCGATGATTACTTTCATCCCAAATCAAAAAGAATTCGTTCTAAAGATCAACGTTTGGAAAGGACCATTAGATTAGATATCGAATGACTACAAATCACCATTCTTCGTCAAAGTGCTAGATTTGAAAAAAAAAAAAACATAATCTGCACGAATTATTTTGAGTTTAATACATACTACTTTATACTAGTGTAACAGTACACCAATAATCTACATCAATGTGTAGTTTAGAACCACTTAATGATGGGAGTGCCGACTGATGGCGACATGCTTCTGAATTTCATATTAATGGATGAGGAACGCTGTAAACGAACGGTCCAAGGCAAGTAAAACACGACAAATACAAACATATACCATATTTGAAACGCCTACACAAGCAGATACAAAAAACCTTACTTAACAAAACATGATCACTTAATTTCTTGAATAAGGGATACAGTTTACAATAGATTGAAAAAAATGTAGAAAATAAAATTAAAAAAAAACAAAAACCAAAAAAAACCCAAAAAAACGGGATAAGCATACGAAATAATGAGTATATCCGTTAATCTAGTTCTTTGTACATGAAATCCACAAAACGTAAAATATTTTTTGAAAATGTAATAGATTAAATATTATATAAGTAGTGTCTCCACTATTGACCTACCGCCGGATACATATTTGAACGATAAAGTATATTGCTCTGTATACATACACTACATGCGGGAAAGTAATCGCTACATGACCCGTGAATCATATCAACTGATATGACAAAGGTAAAACTGTAGTTACTGTCTATTCTAGCTCGTCTATCACCAAATATAGAAAGCATGAATCATAGTAAATTTTCGCATACCATTTGTTTTAGAGAAACTCATGAATTTAAATTTGACAAAATCATATGCATTAAAACGTTAATCCGACTGTCGTTAATCCTAGAAAGCCATGAATATAAGACAGGACAGTAGAGAATAAAGAATAACTTGTCAATTCAATTATTTTATTGAATAAAGAGAGACTAATAGTTTAATATATACGATAAAGTTGGATTCGTTTCAAGAAAACATACAAGTCAATAATGCATTGAAATAGCCATATGGATAAAGAAGTCAAGCATATTGAAAATGTCCATGATACGTGATTACTAATTTGGATGAAAATATACACTACAGACAAAAAGGCAGAACTCACATATTGATTGAACAATAGTTTATATTTGTTTGTTTGTTTGTTTGATCAATTAACGTCCTATTAACAGCTTTGGTCATGTAAGGACGGCCTCCCATGTATGCGGTGTGTTGCGTGTATGTTGTGCGAGGTGCGTGTTTCGGGAGACTGCGGTATGTTCATGTTGTGTCTTCTTGTATAGTGGAACTTTTGCCCTTTTTATAGTGCTATATCAATGAAGCATGCCGCCGAAGACACCAAGCAACACACCCCACCCGGTCACATTATACTGACAACGGGCGAACCAGTCGTCCCACTCCCTTTTTGCTGAGCGCTAAGCAGGAGCAGAAACTACCACTTTTACAGACTTTGGTGTGTCTCGGCCAGGGGACAGAACCCAGAGCCTTCCTCACAGGGAAGACACATATGGCTGGTCTTTCCAACTCGGCATAATCACATTATTATATAGTTCAGAGCACATATGGCTGGTCTTCACTCGGCAATATGAATACATTTGATAGTTCAGAGACACATATGGCTGTGTCTTCACTCGGCAATATTATATTTTTGATAGTTCAGAGACATATAGGCTGTGGGTCTTCAGTCGCAATATTATCATTTGATAGTTCAGAGAACAGTATAGTGGATGTCTTCACTCTTGCGAGCCAATAATTTATCATTTGATAGTTCAAGAGACAATATGGATGGTCTTCACTCGGCAAATATTATCATTGTGATAGTTCAGAGACACATACTTATTGGCTGAGTGCTTTCCACTCGGCAATATATCATTCATTTTGATAGGTTCAGAGACACATAGGCTGGTCTTCACTCGGCAATTCATCATTTGATAGTTCAGAGACACATATGGCTGGTCTTGCCTCGGCAATATCATCATTTGATAGTTTCAGAGACTATATAGGGATGGTCTTCACTCTCGGCATATCATCATTTGATAGTTCAGAGACCAATAGTGGATGGTATTCACTCGGCAATATCATCCATTGATAGTTCCAGAGACACATATGAGCTGGTCTTGCACTCGGCAATATTATCATTTGATAGTTCAGAGACACATATGGCTGATGCTTCACTCGGCAATATCATCATTTGATAGTTCAGAGACATATAGGGATGGTACTTCACTCGCGGCGACTACTCATTAATTTGATAGGTCAAGAGACATAATAGGGATGTGTTCTCACTCGGCAATATCATCAGTTGATAGTTCAGAGACACGTAATGGCGGGGTTCTATGGCACTCGGCAATATCATCATTTGATTAGTTCAGGACATAATATGGCTGGTCTTCACTCGCGGCATATTAATTCATTTGATAGTTCAGAGCGATCATATGGGCTGGTCTTCACTCGGCAATAATCATCATTTGATAGTTCAGAGACACAGGATGGCTGGTCTTCACTCGGGCAATATCATCATTTTGATTGTTCATAGACCACATATATGGCTTCGGTTAATCTGTTCGCCAATATTCTATCATTTGATAGTTCAGAGACACATATGGCTGGTCTTCACTCGGCAATTATCATCTATATTGTAGTTCAGAGAACATAGGGGATGGTCTTCACTCGGAAATCATATTTGAATAGTCAGAGCACATAATGGCTGGTGCTTTCACTCGGCAATATTACTTCATTTGATAGTTTCAGAGAGACACATATGCTGTGTCTTCACTGGCAAAATAGTGCTATCATCTTGATAGTTCATATGGGGTGGTCTTCACTCGGCAATATCATCATTTGATAGTTCAGAGACACATTATGGGCTCGGTCTTCACTCGGCAATTACATTATTATTTGATAGTTCAGAGACACATATGGCTGGTCTTCACTCGGCAATATCATCATTTGATAGTTCATGAGTTGGCATGGTCTTCACTCGCCAATATCATCATTTGATAGTTCAGAGACACATATGGCTGGTCTTCACTCGGCAATATCATCATTTGATAGTTCAGAGACATATTGGGATGGTGACTATGGGCATTATGTTACATTATTATTCAGTTCATTATGCGTTATATAGATTTTGTTATTTCATATCTAGCAAGGTGTCGAATAATGTTGCTTTATGGTCATCCGATATTCATTTAAATATTCATTCTGTGTTGCCCTAGGATTTACACGACGTGTAGTCATTAGTGTTTCAGAGTACATTGTCATGTCACATTTTTCTGAAATCTCCATAAACATTTGTCAAATATTAGTGGCCCTGGAGGTAGGGGCGTTAGAAATTGTACCTGCTGCCCCTATTGCATGATCGTAAAAGGCGACTAAATTTAGGATCTTATCTTTTCTATTCTTCCTAACTGACTTTATCCTTCCTAATGCCTCCCTTGGCACCGCCTCACTTTTGGCCTTGAGTTGAGCCCCTGAGGAAGGCTCTGGGTTCTGTCCCCTGGCCG